>CAAKMY010008047.1:936-26436 GCA_901111285.1 Corrigiola litoralis
GGAGTGTAAAAATCATTTCCCAATAAAGACATATAAATCTGCAACTAGTTTGGGCTTGTAGAGAGCTTAAGAAAATCTACCTAGTAAAGAGTTGGTGTACTTTTATAATAAAACTAGACGGTCTTTTCTAATAATTTGTGTAGATTTATACTATATCTTCATTGGGCCAGCATGGCACCGTCTAGGCGTCTACATTATGTTAAGAGTAGACGGTCTCTCCCAAGACTTTTGTGAGTTGTATTGGTATCGTCATTATATACAAGAAGGCTTGTATTGGACCACCTAGTTTTGAGTTGAATTAGTTGCGGTCACTTTTTGGTTTAAAGTGGTAACTTTTGTTGTAGTGGTAGTAAAAAGACAAAAAGTCTATCATTTTAACTCAATTTGTGACTGGTAGTCCGCTTCTCCTAATAATTTGTGAATTACTTCCATAGCGAGGTTGTCTCGTATATGAAACGTCTCATAGTGAGGTCACCTCGTAGTAGACTGTTGTTTTGATCATTAATTAATGCCTGAAGAATACAATTTGAGCCCCAATAGTGACAATTTGTAGGGACCAGGGGGGAAAATCATTTGGGTGAATTTGACTATTTGAGTTCTACTGTAGTCAAGGATTTAGCTCACCTCGAAACCGTTAAGCTTCACTTTGAATTTGTTCTTGTATTTTGTCAAACTTGGCGAGGACAAGGGATAGTTGAGTTGGTTAGAGCTAATTTACCCCAATCGTGAGATTAGGAGTTCGAACTTGTTGACAACTTTATGCGCTCTTTTCAGACCAAAGAAATTGGTGGGGTCAAGGTTCTGACTAGGATTTTTATGATCTTTGTTTTTTCAGTAAACTGTGCCCTTGAAGGTTATTCCAGAAGTTGATGGGGTGTACAATGTGCATATGTGGACATTGAGTAACTCTAGTGGTGCATAGATAGAGATGTTAAATATGTATTATGAAGACTTGGAGACTTTAGTGCTATTTTTACTTCATGAACCTTAAAATTGTAGGTTTGGGTTTTCGAGAGTGTGTTCGTTTATCATGGCATATGTGATGTAGTATGATCAGTGTTTCAAAAGGCGTGCGTTTGTGCGCTAAGCAATCAGCCCTCATTTCTTATTTTAACCAAGGCATTGCGATTTAAATAAAGTGCACCGAGACGAGTGAGGCATTGCCGATGATTGCTTCACTGAAATTGACGGCATTTGCCTTTTTTTCCTGGTTTAATATCTGTAGGAGTGGATCCTTCTATATGCATGCATATTTGCCCTAGAATTCTAGAATGGCCAACAACATTACCATTATAAGGACCTTGTGACTGGTAGGTGGACGAAGATTGTGCTGGAGATGACCTTGTATTTGAAGGGAACGAGGGACTAAACTGGGAAAGACCAATATATTAAATTGCAGGTCAATAGTCAATAAGAATATCTTAAATGCTCTGCGCTTCACTTTTGCTAAATCGAGCACCTTCGCTTCACGCCTCGCCTTGAGGCTCCAGGAACCTGTCTCAGTGCGCCAGCCTTTTCGAACACTGTGTGAGAGGGTGATGTGGTGTTTCTCCCTTGAGATCTTCTTAAAAGTAGTTTCTCCCTACATAAAATTCACAGTAGACTTAGTCAAATTTTCCGTCTTATGTACTGTTAGAACTGTGTTGACCAGTGCAGAAGGTGTTTTTTATAAATTTATTCGTCCTGCTTCATGCACCCCAACTGTTATCATTATTTGTCATCTTCCTTATAATAGCTGCTTAATTGCCAGATAGGTGACGGTGGTCCTTATAAGATTTATGTTTTGAAACAGATTGTAAATTTAGTGGTCATCTCCCGCTGAGCTCTAAACTTTAAAGTAGATTTGCTGCTCTGTGCTGGTAATTTGATAGTTCAGAGAAGGCCAGAGTGCTTGCATGTTGGCGATCCAACTACTTAAATGAACATACTTAGAGCATGGGTTGGTTTTGAAGACATTAATAATGCCCAAGATCATTTTCAGTGATACTAGGAAATATATTGTGAGACTGCAGTTTAGATGACATAACAGAATCGGTCTCATGCTGCAGTTATTTATAGCATCATTTGTTCGTCTTTTATTATCGGGGATGGTATACATTTAGTGACCAAGTTTGTGGTACACATGGCTCTCTAGATCTTAGTTTTCATAGGGTTTATGGCATAGGTATCCGACGTGATTTACGGAATGAGGGAAGGATAATCCAATTGCAGTAGAACGAGAGCCGTGATAGATCCTAGAATTTATTATGAAGAGCCTTCTCAAGCTTCTATTAGGCAAATTGTTGATCAGGTCTATCTTATTAATGTAGGGACAGTCCCTATTCACTGATGAACATTGTGGGTTATCTGTGTACTCAAAAGTCTCAGATGCACTTCTAAACCATGTACTCTGAGCTTTCTCAATGGAAAGAAAGTAAATTCTAAACTTGAAATAGGCTAGGAGTTGATAGAGTCAAGACTTTTACAGAGCTAGCATCTATGAGACAATGACACTGAACCTTATTTATTTCAAACATTGAAAGTTATATAATAAAAGTATACTACTGCAGGATTCCAAGGCATTTTCCGCAAAGAGAATTATATTCACCAATATGTTTTGTTCCTTGGTTGCTTGAAAGCTGCTTCTACTGGAAATTAAGATACCTGAAGTAGACGTTAGTAGCTGTTAACTGGGTATGAAAGCAGAATGATAATTAATATAATCAATAGTGATATGATGAATACTGGCTTGGACCCTGAATTACTGAAGTTTTTGTCCAAGATTTGTTATGGAAAGGGAAATTGGCCTTTTCAGCCTTTTAGAATTTGCACAAACTATTCTCTGTGAGAGAGTTAACTACAACCAACCTAAGTTCTGCCTGAGTTATTTTGCTGCAGCAACAACAGCATCATTACTCCAGTACCTACAAATAGGCTTCCTCTCAAGTTCAATGTTGTTTCTCTGCAGCTTGTTTCTTATATAAATCCTGGGAATCCGAAAAATCCAAGCTCCTAGCTTCTTGACATTTATAAGTGTTGGCAACTTGAGCATCCATTCTCCAACACTCCTTGATGCAAATACTACTAGAACACTTAAGCATGTAGAAACTTTTCTCTTGAAATCTTGAATAGTGTTCTTGCTTTGGAATCTCCTTTCTCTTTGCTTCACTTTTTCATTTTTGCTTCTTGCATGCTTCTTACTGTTTGCCTTTTACACATTGTTTCGAATTTTTATTGTCAATATGATGTTGTACTCATCCCCTTTCCCTTCTTTTTGGGGTGGGGGATGGGTGGGTGATTCTACCAATGTATAATTGCTATACTATTGCTTACTTCTATATTCAGTTCGCAAAACATTTCTTTGTTTTTATTTTTGTTTGAGTGTGTGTAAAGATCTTTTTTTCTTTTTTTTTTTTTGGGGTGGGGTGGGGGGGGGGGGTTAGGACTTTGGTACGGAAGGGTTGGTATTTTCATAACTACAAGAAACACAGAAAATTGCTTCATCTTCCCACCTGTTTTACTTTCACAAGATGATGGATACAGGTCGTGCATAGGGGAGAAATAGAACTGACCCTTGGGATTTTCAGCATCCCATTTTGTCATTATAGGTGACTTTTCTACATCATGCACTCATGCAGAGATGTGGCCTTGTGCATCTTTTACCACGATCTTTCTAAAATTCTTGACAAATAACAAGAGGCACAGATGAAGACTCAAGGCAAGCTTTAGAAATATTGAAATCCATCAGATCTTTGGGACTATGAAGGTTGCCTGGAATAGTACTCCGAGCTATGTGTATTCTTTAAATATATGTTTGCAGTTTCCTTCACATGGTTTAGGAATATCTTTCTAGAGCTTTGTTAATAATAGTGACAACAATAATTTTAATAGCCATGAAAAATATAAGACTGATTTGATGGCCTCCTAAACTTAGCATTTAATATTAACACCAATTTTAGTTAAAACGGACTCTTAACGACCAATGTCTTGCGTATGATTTATAGGCTTCTTCATGAAGCAAGTACTTCTTAAAATTGATATTCGTAGAGCAAATGTTTTTGCTATCAGTTGATCTCTCCCCTTAAATGCTAAGGGATGCTTTGACCTAGTGCAGCATCGGTGGACGTTATTTTCTTTCTGGCTTTTGACCTGAACTGCATGTGCAGGTTGCGTTGGACTTGACTGAAGATGAAAAAGGGCAGGTTTTGGGCATGGAAGATCATGAAAGGTGATAGCATATACCAAATGTTTAGTTGCTTCTATTCTGTTGTTATTCATTCGGATCCAATCCTCCATAGTAGCATCAGATTTCCTTCTAATCATGCTGTTGCTTGCTTCAGACGCAAGAAATAGTATACAGCTTGAACTTGGTTATGCATGTTGAATTTCCATTATTTGTTTTGTGTATATAGTTATATATATGTATCATGTATGAACTAGCTGAGAATGCTGAAGTCAGGAGTATGATAAATAATTAAATAGTGAACAGGAAGTTGATTGTACTAGCTTGACTTCACATTGTACAATTGGGTTATACATGTTTATACTTATCCCCATCACCCAGGGAATATACAATCTTGATTCCTATAGCATTTTCTGTCTATATGACTATACAAATCTTAAAATTCAAACTGCAGACCTGAGTTTACAGACCAAAAATACAATGTGTATCATGCCTCTTTCCTGGGGTCACTGGAGTTAATTGTTCTTGTTCACCCTTTATTTCAATTTTTTGCAGGAAGATTTTCTGCCCAATCGTAGGTTGTGGTGCACATTTGAACTCTTTAGAGGGCTTTGAGGATCACTATAATGCACGGCATACAGCATCCTGCTCAGTATGCTCAAGAGTGTATCCTACACAGCGTTTGCTAAGCATACATGTATCCGAAGCTCACGATTCTTTCTTTCAGGCAAAAGTTGCCAGGGGTTTTGCCATGGTAGGTCCTTTTAGCTCCGTGTTGGACTGAGATGAAGAAGACCTTTACATTTTCCCTTATCGTTTATTTGAAGTACTATGTTTTTCTGAAAGGTAGTTGAGTACTATCTTAGTACTATAGAGAATATAGCCCATTTCATCCCCTCTGTAGCTCCCCTCCATTGCTTGATTAATTTCTTCCTGTTTCCTTGTGGGTGGTGTACCTAATCTGTTCATGAAATACAGATTTTCTATATAACGTATATGTATAATTGGGTTGCTTTCTTCCATTTCTGTATGAAAATAGCTAGTTTGATTTTATTTCTTTCTTTTAGGGTGGGAAGGGGGCTCCTTGTTTCTGCTGGTTTTGAGAAAATGATTATGTACTCTGTTTTTTGTTATAAACTTTTTTTTTTTCTTCTAAAAGGCAAACTCTGATAAAAGATCTGTTTGTTGTCACAGTATGAGTGCTTGGTTGAAACTTGTGGGTTAAAATTCAAGAACTACAAAGCTCGGCATCAACATCTAGTGGACAAGCACAAATTTCCAGTTTCATTTAGGTTTTACAAGAAAGCACACCTATCAAAGAAACAGAGGCAAAAACATTTGCGTAAACATGCTCTTCACAAGGAAGAATGTTCAAATGCAATGCAAGTGGAAGACCAGACGCTTGAGGGCCTTGTTTCTGCTGTTTCCAGATTAAGTACGTCAGACTCAACGCCTGGGTCCGTCAGCTTTGGCCATCGCCGCAATCGTGGAGTAACCTTTGTTCCTAGGTCAGTTGACCGTGAAAGAAAGCAGGATGTAACATTTTCCACAACAAAGAGATGATAAATTATTTTCTCTTTTCTGAGGTGCACCAAGAGATTTACTGGAGGGTGTTGTTTTTTTCTCGATAACTAAGAGCAAAAGCTCTTCACACCTCTATAAACTAAAACTCGACACTGTAGTGAGTTATGGCCCGATACAGCTATTTGAGCCGGAGTTCAGCTCTGTTCGTTAAAAGGACGTTAAGCCTCTGAATCTCTGATATCTGTTGTATCATAATGTTTCTATATTTTCTCTTGGAGCACCAGGAAGGCATGAATGATGTTACTGTATCAATTACTCTCATAATCCAAGTCTGTGTTGCGAGTATATATATGTTTAGTAGAAGCAAAACTGGAGGTTATAAAGTAATCACTAATCAAGGTGTACTTAACAAAAATTGTGCATTGGACACAGGTAAAAATCACAAGAGATTATCCCCCCGGCCCCATCCTCCTTCCTCACCTGCCCCCCAGGATAACTTAACTTTTGTTTTTACTTATATCTAAGATTTGTAACAAAAAATGTCAAGCTCCTTCGTAAGTCTGAATTACTTTCACCTAAATATTGGAAATCACTTGGACACTTCGAGCTACGCGGGTCCATTAACTTCCCTAGTGCTAGATATAATGTCGTCGGTACCTTACATATTTCAAGAAGCAATATATGGCATCTCCTACTAGGTTACTACTACCTGCAGTGATACCAAATTATAAGCTTACTATTTGCTCGGATAATGCAATTTCTGGAATTTCTTATGGCTTTCAGCAATCTAGAATGCGTAAGTTTTCTATGATAAAGTACAATTCTTGTTCAAACGTAAACTCAGTTAAAACAAACGCGCATATTGGTCTAAGAAGAAGAATAACTAGGGAGTGGTGACTAAGGAGTTTTACGCTTAATTACTGATGGAACTAAATTAGATGATATTTGTTATTGTGTCACTGTCTAATTTCCTGGCGACAAGCCTTCCACATATCCATTATCCAAGTATGTAAGTAACCCAAAAAAATAGAACACCAATAGCATAACATTTACTCACCACCACCAGACCACTAATAAATACTGATAAGCAAATCAAGCATGGGCAGCATCTGTATAGAATTACTTACATAAGATTATAATTAATGCCTTTTATTCCATTATTGACAATAATCAAAAATTACCAACAATAATAAGCAATGTCTTGTACGTCAGAGCGCAACAATCCCTTGGCGGAAATAAATATCTTGTAGTACGTCGTACTCTAGCTAGTTGATCAAATATATGCGAAATTGAGAATAAGGTTCTGAATATCAATGTTTTTTTTTTGATCCAATGGTTCTGATATCAATGTGACAATGTTGGTCACTCACTATATACAAAGTACCACTTTTTCACATGGAATGCAAGATTAGCTAGTCCAGAAATTCTAGCGGACTGTTCTGCGAAAGTGTAATTCATGTTATTAGATCTCTTTTTTTTAAGGGTGTTTTAGATCTCTAAATAACAATCAATAGATATTAAAGCTAAAAAAATTGGAGTAAATTAGCAGGACATATAGCTCCTAATTTTGGACTTGCAGGGAAGTGGGAGAACACATTTATTAAATCTAAAAAGACGATTTATTTTTAACTCAAAATTTAATTGGCTTCATATAATAAGACTTTATATTTAGAGAATTATCGGGATCAATAGATGGACGTTGCCTAAACGGACTAATTTTAGTGATTCTCATGGAAATGAAGCCTCAAAGGTGAGACAAATCCTACATGGCTAAGATAGTGAGATTCATTGATTATTCACCAGCACCTGAAAATGACATCAACTCCTAATGAGACACTAGTACACTATTAAAAAAAAAAAACATGGTTACATAACTTGGTCGCTTAGACCAAAGTGTTACATATATTCAGCCTTCTGTTTTCTTATACCTCCTACCTTATTAGTTATACACTTATATTACTACTATCATAAACATCTTTGAGGATGGAGTTATGGAAAACACTCTGTTCGATTCTGTTCATCACGATGGTTATGGAGATGGGTGGAGCTCAATTGTCTGAAGATTTCTACAGAACAACTTGCCCTCGTGTGGAAACCTTAGTGAGACAGGCCGTGTCGAAGAAATTCAGTCAGACTGTTATAACAGCTCAGGCAACACTTCGTCTGTTTTTTCATGATTGTTTTGTCCAGGTAAAAATTTGGCATGTAAATTAACCTTTTGATAGTATGACTAATGACATTTAGTGTTTTACAGTAGTACTTTACTTGAAACGATTTTCTTCCCGAAATTGCTAAATTCAACAGTACGGTCCACAATGACATGGTAATCACAAGGGTGAGTCAGAAAAGATCAAAAGAATGTTACATTGCATATTTTCAGCCAGAAACTAGATGGTACAAGTCACAGTAAGGAAGCTTCAGTGACATTTTTGTTGCCTGTACCATAAAAAAGGACATAGTTTTGGCCAGAAATTGTGCATGAAAACATTAAGCTAAAGAAAATAGAAAAGAAAGAGCTGTAAACTTAACTCGTGAGGAATTTTGAGAGTTTTCACCATGTGATTCAGGGATGTGATGCTTCCGTCATAATAGCCTCCCCAAACGGCGATGCAGAGAAGGATGCACCGGAGAATATCTCTTTAGCAGGAGATGGTTTTGACACGGTTATAAAGGCCAAGGAAGCTGTAGAAGCTGTTTGTCCCGGTATAGTCTCCTGCGCTGACATTTTGGCACTTGCCACAAGAGATTCTATAGTTTTGGTAAGTCCATTTCATTAGGAGTCTTAGCAGCAAACTTATTGGTTCCTGTGATTGGATATATGATATTTCTGAGAAAAAGTTGCACAACTTTTGGTCTCATCAAATGCTTATACGTTTTGTGCAACTTTGGAAGTATAAGTTTTGTAATCAACTACCTTAATGTAGATTTTTAGACAACACTTCAAACTGTACTGGTACTACTATGCCTTATTATTGGAAGTTTCTGTTCAAACAAGCGAAAGAGTTCTCAATTGACTCTGACAACCTTTGTGCTTATTCTGCAAATGCAGACAGGAGGGCCTTCATTCAATGTTGAACTTGGACGCCGAGATGGACTCACATCGAAGGCATCAGATGTCTCCGGGAACTTACCAGAATCCAGCGCCACATTCGGAGAACTTGTGTCCATGTTTGCCAAACACAACCTCAGCCAAATTGACATGATTGCTCTATCTGGTGCTCACACCATTGGTGCCTCCCACTGTTCAGAGTTCGCTAGTCGCTTATATAACTTCTCCTCATCCAATCAGGTTGACCCTTCCATGGACCCTGCATATGTTCAACAGTTGAAGCAACAATGCCAACAGAATGTAGACCCAAATATTGTTGTCTTTATGAATCCTCAGTCCCCAATCACATTCGACAATTTATACTTCCAGGACTTGATCGCAGGAAGGGGACTGTTTACCTCAGATCAAGAGCTGTTTACTAACTCGACATCTCAACCAATCGTTGTTGATTTTGCAAATAATCAAGAGCATTTCACCTCAGCCTTCACCAGTGCGATGCAAAAGCTTGGTAGAGTTGGGGTTAAGACTGGGAATGAAGGTGAAATTCGAAGGGACTGTGCAGCCTTTAATCAAGATCATGTCAGATAGTCAATCATGGCAAGCTGAATTTTATTCTCTTAAATAGTGTTCGGGACCAAATATGATAAAGTTGTTACGAACTATACAATATATTTGTGAATTTCGCCTACTTAGCCATGTCAGTGAAAATAGTGACTTGAATGTACATGCAAAAAATTCTGAAGTATACTTTGTCAATAGAATGTGCAAACAACCTTTTAAGTAGTACTGTAGTGTATCAGAAACAAGACGGCAACATGTACGAACATGGAGCTGAACTTTCGAATCAAAAAAGATGGGGCCGAAATTTCTTTTTCTGTACCTTATTTATTGAAATGAAATGCGACACTAAAAACAAGCACAATTTTGTTATGTTCCAAAGTTTTAGTTTGTTAGGGATTGCTCATCAACCTACATTCGTATGATATTGTCCGCTTTTGGCTCAACCCACACGAATTTGTTTTTGGGCATATCCCAAAAGGCCTCATACTAATGGGAAGGTGGGTATGTTATAAAGATTTCATTATCTTCATGTTTTTCCGATGTGGGACTTGGGTTTGCATCCCAACACAGTTGTTGGTCATACGTACGCCAGCTTCTAGCACCTCCGATCCATTCATCATCCCATATTAGTTTTTTCATACTCGTCGATGTTATATTTTGACCATAAATTCAATGGTATAAATTTGAAAAATTTACCAATTTATATTTATAAGATTTGAATTTAAAAACATGCTTTTTTATAATAATTTTATTTATATTCATTGAGTAATAGGGCGGAGTTTGGGCGCCATTTCAATATTCTCCCTCTCTTCTCGAGAATACATGACAGTTGATTCTACTCCAGCGCGCAGTATACCAACATATACTTCACAAGGGCTTGTTTGTTTTCACCTTCTGATATCTTCTCATGATTTTATTTATATCTATTATATGTAGTAGCGAGATGTTATTTTCAAGTGCATAATATGGGGAAGTAATTTAAAATTGTCAACCCCATCGCCTAATTATATTAAGCATCTTTTCATCTTTTGGATTTTTAACTCTTCTTTGAGAGAAGAGATATGTGTGCAACTTGGTTTTAAGTTTATTCAAGTTGTGGTCTTTTGTGCCAATCTCAAAATTGGGGGCTTGCTAGTTGCTACCGTATGCCAAATTGCAAAGTCCTTTATTCGCATTCTATTATTTCCCTACTTTATTGCAAGTAGAATGAACCAGAATCATTGGTCTTGCTGCTGGCTGCTCTGGATCAAGAACATATATATAGCCAGACTGTATAGTTGGTGCGATGGCTTTTGTTGCCACTTGCTTGAGTTGCTAACATAAACTTATTTTGGCCGTCAAAGCGGACCAGAGGAAACATTTATAAAAAATGAGGAGAATATGATCAGCTAAAACTATAAACAACTCTGAAATAAGCAATGTACATATATGAAGCAACTATGCATTCCTCTATTATTATGCACTTGGTGATCTTAATAGCTTCAATCTTTCACTTCTCTGTCTCTGTACAGTCTCATACTTCCGAAGTTGCTGTCACGCCAAGATTTGATTGCACGTAGGTGTCATTGTGTCAGTCCACATTCCAAGGTCCTTCTCGGCGTTGGTAACCACTTACCAACTGCATTTTTTGCGCTCTGCATTGAACAAGATTGTGTTCTGAGATGGCTAAGGTTTGCTACTCGTCTTTAGTATCGCGGGTTTTACACTTTTACTTGTATGCTTAAGTCTTATTATAAGTAACGTACATGATAATATGATATTGGTCTTCATTTAATCTTATTACACTTCCTATTCTTCAACAGATGAGGCTACTTCTTTGTGTGCTGGCATTGCTCACGGTTGTGGATGAGGCCATAGCTCGGACCCAATCACAGTCTAAACCTCGGAGTCGGACATACCAGTACAGAGCTCAGAACCGCCCTTTTAGGCACAGGGTGAACTACGGCCCATACGTAGTTTTGGGTGTAATTGGTTGCGTACTTCTGGTCTTAGGAATTGGAGCCATCGTCTATTTTTGCTTTTACCGTACCCCTACTGCTCCTGATCAGCCCAAAGATGAAGAAAGTATGTTAGATATGTAGATATGTTTTTTGACTTGCATATCTGGGAAGTAAGGGATTAAAGTTGCGGGCCATATGGTGCTTATTCGTCTTTATCCCAGAGTTTTGTAAGGCATCTGCGCTTAAAAAGCTTTATAATTGAAATTGTACTATTTACGAACCAATGCGTTGCGTGGGATGGTATCTCTTTTGACTTTAGTACCATCCTCCCACTTGGCTATCATCCAGTACTAAAAAGAAATAGAGAGAATTTTAACACAATGTTATTGCCAACACTTTACCAAAATATAAAGTATAAACTATTTAAATTTAGCAACTCTCCTAGAGAATTGTATGATTATAAAGGTATGGTCAAACCTAATCGCAATTACATCGAAAAGTGCAAATTGCTTACACTTAAAGAGGAATTAATGAAATAAGAGAACTAGCTCAAGTGGTTGGAGCTATCTTATCCCAATTATAAGGTTGGGGGTTCGATTCTTACCTGCGACTTAGTGCGCTCCTTTCAGACCAAAAACAAAAAGAGGAATTAATGACCTTTTTCTTTTTGGCTTTTAATTTATTTTTCTCAATTTTTATAAACAAGGTTGAGAGATATGTTGTACTCACACTAATTAAATAGGCTGTATTTATATATAAAAAAAGGTCTCTCAATATTTCTCCCCAATTATAACTCTCATCTCCCCCCGCGCCACCCCCCAATGGTAATTTAGATCGAGCAACAAAGGGATCAAGCGCAAGACCATGCATCTCAATGATTTAATGAACTCTTAATCCATCATGAAATCCTTAGTATCTGTCGTCCGAGAAACCCTTGAAAGCGGACCAGTTCTGGAGTCGACCCCCCCCCCCCCAACACACACAATGAGAACAATGATTGAATCCTAGTCTTTGATTCAATCAATGGTTAATGCCTATCAGTTAGTTGATCATCCAACAGACACATCTTTGTCATTTTTTTTTTTTTGATAAAAGTTTAGCTTTATTACTGGGTAGAAGCAACAATTGGAACAACTCAAAACGAGTTGAACCATATGTGTGTATACATAATCGCAAACAAAAATAAAATCTTAGCAACTTTCACCCTTTCACATAGTTTCCTTATTTCTTGTTTTCAATTCATCTACTGTTATTTGTTAAAGTTGTTATATGATTCCTGACATGTCTTCTTTTGCTTAATTCCAATGTACAAAAAAACTATTACTCATTCAATTAAGAAATCAATTCTATAATCGCTAGACATCATATTCATCGATGGCGGTATACATATTCATCCAAGTGCATGATGTATCATACGTAATATAAGAAGTGAATAGAATAATTTTCGTCTAACAAAAACGTCACTTAATAAAAAATACTGATCCACTCTTACAGTGTGGATTGGTCAGCATCCTCATCAAATAATTGAAATATTCTCAAGTTTTATTAATTTCCTATATATATACTTGCAATCTTACTCTACTAAGTGGAACTAAGGAGAAAGTTTATTGTCTTTGTTTGTCACTAGAGAGGAGGAAATTAGGACTGTAATGGAGCACTGGAAAATGTTTTGTCTGTTAGTATTCCTCTTTTCTACAGGGTATGTAGAAGCTGGGGAGCTGAAGAAAAATTTCTACAAATCCAGTTGTCCAAATGTTGAAAGGATCGTCAGTAAGACCGTGTCGGAGAAGTTCCAGCAGACGTTTGTAACAGCTCAAGCTACTCTTCGACTGTTCTTTCATGACTGCTTCGTCGAGGTCAGAAACTGCATGGCTTATAAGTTACATAAGCCTTTAATAGTTTCATGTAACAATATATCCTGGTTTGAGTAGTGCCCTGGTTAATGGTATTTTCCCTGTTGATGCTCTTTGTGCAGGGTTGTGATGCATCCATTATGATTGTCTCTCCTAATGGAGATGCAGAAAGAGATGCGCCAGATAATCAGTCACTCGCAGGAGATGGATTTGACACAGTAATAAGAGCGAAGGAAGCAGTCGAAGCTGTATGTCCAGGGATAGTCTCTTGTTCTGATGTTCTGGCTCTCGCTACCAGAGATGTGGTTTTCCTGGTAAGCCTTTGAACAAGCTGCTTGGCCATACTTCATAACAATGTGACTTCAGAAACCACTCCTTATAAGTTTTAACACAAGGGCTTACCCACTTCCTCTTAGTACTGAGTAGGTCTTAAAAATTTCTACTAAGCCTCTTTTTGTTAAAATACTATTTCTACAGTTTTAATATACATTCCAACCAAACATTTGAACTGTTTCAGACAGGAGGACCTTTCTACAAAGTAGAACTGGGACGGCTTGATGGGTTTGTCTCTAAGGCGTCTCGTGTAGAGGGGAACTTGCCAGATCCTCAATTCAACTTCGAGCAGCTGAAGGTCATGTTCGCCAAGCACAAACTTAACACGATTGATCTGATTGCACTGTCAGGAGCTCACACCATAGGGGTATCTCACTGCGACCGCTTTGCAAATCACCTCTACAATTTCTCTAAATCCACCCCGATTGATCCTGTTTTGAACCCAACCTATGCACAGCAACTCATGCAAGCCTGTCCAACAAATGTTGACCCTAATATTGCTATTCCTATGGACCCTGACACTCCAAGAACATTTGATAACTTGTACTACCAGAATTTAGTCAAGGGAGAAGGCCTGTTTACTTCAGATGAGGTTCTCTTCACCAATCAAAAATCTCGACACATAGTCCAGGCCTTTGCCAGCAATATGAACGACTTTACCTCAAGATTTGTGAAGTCAATGATAAAGCTAGGCAGAGTAGGTGTTAAAACTAGTAAACGATTCGGAGAGGTTCGGAGAGATTGCACTATGTTTAACAGATGAAGGCAGCATAAAAAGTTTACAGTTAGTAACATTTGCTTGAATTAAAGTTCAGAAAAATAAAACCAGCCATCTAGGGGAGTTATGTGATACATTCATCTGGTCTTGGGTTCAATTACTTACACTGATTGGTTTCTTAGTGCATATTTTAGGGTAAGCTGCTGTATGTCAAAATGTGAGACAGAGAAAAAGTGTAAGCCTGTCTTTAGAGCTTATAGTCTGATGCTCTGAACTCGTGCTGAATACAATGTCAATGCATTTAACTAGAGTATATTCAAAGGGAAAGACTGGTACTATAATCGGAAGACCTGACTCACAGCATGCAGTTTTAGGAAGCCAAACACAGTTCAAAAAAAGGCTTACGGAGTACTTCCCTAATTGCTTAATTTTCTGCAATTTAGCTAGATCAAGGCTCCAAAAATAGTTGTCTTACAGTACTATAAACGATATTAATCACTCTTGCACTGTCTACTGTCTAGGGTTCCACTACAGATGGTACTGTAATCAATCTAATTTGTTGATACCTAAATTCTGAGAGAAGAGGACTACGGCTTTAGTTACCAGATCAGAAAGACGTCAGCATTTACCATGTCAGTAACCTGAAATAGAAGTTATCGAAAGAACAATCACGAAAATGATTGAACCTACAGCTCAGTGCCATAACGTGTATTGAATTTGCTTATGTGAATGCCTAAGCGTGGTCAGTGGAAGAAGGATACTTCCAATAACTTCACTTTGAGCTCATAGAAAATTAGAAATCATTTGCTACATGAATCACTGCGGATATTATATACTATAGCTATAAGAATAAGAAACAGTCACCTGCTGCCACTTCGTTGCATCTAAAAAAGTATTTCTTTGCACAAAAGCAACTTCACTCCATAGCACCATGAATAGAAAAACGCAAAGAGCCAAACAAGAAGGACCCAAGCAGGGCAAGCAGATAACTATAATAAAAATAATATAAGAAAATTGCTGCAAAAGTTTAGTCCTACCCTCCATAAACAAAATCTGTGATAATGTGGACTCTGGAATTGAGACTACATAGAGCCTCATCCCAAAAATCCACCACCTGCAGGACCCACTAGCACATTTTGTTGTTTGTTTGATAGGCCTCGACTTTTGTTCTTTCTATTTACCAAGATGTGGAACAAATAAAACAGCAAAAACAAGGGATGTTTGCTACTTCAAAAGCGGCAATTATTTGGCTTGATCTGTCATCTGAGTTTGGTGTTATATCTTCGGAACTACTAGGCTGAACTCAATCCATATCAGTAAGCTTCAATATTGTGGTTCAACCGTTCAAGAAGCAAAGTTTCTTGATAATTACAGAGTATTTTTGACATATCTACCTGAGGTATAAACATTCAGTTCGATTTAGTATCACTTCTTCAAGAAACGAGCTACAAGCAAAGCCTTACCATTTATCTGAAACCCTTTCATGGTAACTGACGTGTAATATATCATTGGATCGAACGTTGATATCTATAAACGAGTCGTGATTCAAGTGTCAGACAGTAGAAACTCTTTACTTCAGTTTCCTGTGTCGTATACTATCATCAAGAGAGCAGGTTGGCCATATCTACAGACTTCTATTACACCTGGTTTCAAACTTGTCCTATTTATAATGCCTTAGTGCAGCATGAAACCTAAAAAAAGGGGCATGGAAAGTTCAGGTTGTCAACCTTATTTGAAACTTGATAATTAGTGAAGTAAAAATGGAAGGATTTTGGTTGGAAACAAGACAGGAGGTCGGTCAACATGAAAATGAGTATATTGGAAAGAATATTTATTTTTCTGAACAAATAACAAAAACCTCCCAGAGTAACTTACAGATTGGAGGATGAATAATATGCTACAACATCTCACACCAAAAAGCTGTCAACTTCAAGAAAGCTTTGACATTCTCAACAATGGGATATACACTTGCTTAATCACGTGTAGGCATCATATCTCGTGATCTGATGAAATGTAACACCACCTTCCCGAATAATTGACCAGCAAGAACAGTGGACATAAGTCAAGACCCTAGTATATCCCTCCACGGGTGGTTAAGTACGAGATTTTCCATAGAGGTTAGCGTAAACAATCTTAGTCCGATGCACAAGGATGGAGGTCAAGAAAATGGCGATAATGCATAACCCACACATGATCATAGAAGTAAGGAAGAAGCATATAGAACCTTCACACTTAGGTGGTTCATCCAGACCAAGAATGCCGGTGATAATAGAACCAGCATGAGGGCGGCGCTGTTCAGCTTGCTTCTCTGCTTCTCGATCATATATACTACTAGCTATGAGTCCGGAGAAGACAAGTGAGCCTCCGGGATTTGCCAAGGTGAGGAAATTATACAAGGCCCCAAAATTCTTCAAACCAAATAACTCAGAGGCAGTGGCCGGACCAACTGCCCAGTGCGCCCCATATCCAATGCCAATTAACAGGGTCCCAATGTACATCGCCCCAGGCCATCCCATGCCAATTAAAAAGTGTCCTGCTGCCATTAAGACTTGGGCTACAGCCATTGCCACTGGCCTTGGGTAAGCATAATCCCTGATCAGAAAGAAAACATAAGTGATTGAAAATTATAAATAAACTAGGTATAAGCAGATATGAATGTAAGTCATACCTAACAACGATTTCAGATAAGTAACCGCCTCCAATACGGCCAAGGAAATTCCAAATACTGATCATGGATACGAATATATGAGTATTGTCATAGCCTAAAGATTGACTCATCTGACCCAGATTGTCAATAACAGTCAAACCAGATCCAGAAGCAAGCATGAAAGGGCAAAACATCAGCCAAAAGTCTGCCTTTTTCAGAGCTTGTGCTAAGGTGAAGTCCTCCCCCCTATGCGGGCCTCTTCTCCTCTTGACCTTGATTGCTCCCTCTGCAGCAGCCTGGGCTACCTTTGCTTGCAATTGGGCAATTCTTTTTTTCCTCTCTGAAGCTGGAAGCAAGTCTACTTCCTTTGTCTTCTCATCTTCAATCTCACTAAACACAACTTCACTATCAGATTCTGCTGCTTTTGAAGTTCCGTCTTTCTGGGGCTCCGGCAAAAGAGCCTCCTCCACTGACAGTCTTGGTTCTTCTCTAATAGCCATAGAGACAGGAATGCTAAAAGGGACCAACAGAATTGTGAATAAGATCACACAGAAGATTATGACGAGAGTATGACTGACATCAATCATATCCTGAACAAGCATGACACCCATCAGGTAAGCAGCGAGTACAAGGCAACAACTATAGACAAATGTGAAACTTGCTCCATCAGATGGGCGAACTTGTCTGTGACCTTTCACGGGTCTGATGATGAACATTAGCGAAACTACTACCATGGATGGTCCAACTGCGATCATGAAGAGAAGTGATGCATGGTCAGGGCTATGGATGAGAGCATAAATCTGGGTCAAAATTGCTCCACTTAACCCAGCAAAGCCTTTCAAAATGCCAACGATAGGACCCCGACTTTTTGGAAAGTTTTGCACACAAGAGACAAGAGAAGCTGTATTCCAGTATGTTTCTCCGTTTGTTCCAATAAATATAAGAACACACATCTGCAGAATGAAGCCAGTTAGTTAACCATTCAACTACAAGTCCATAGAAGGATAAGATGAACCTAGGTAATAAGCTTATTTGGCTTCGAAGAGTACAATACATGCCTTAACAAAAATCTAAGCAACGTGAATTTGAGCAGCAGGCCCAGGTATGCAATAGATTCAAACACAATGCACACTAAAAAATTAGTTAATTAGCTAGACAGTTTAACTACGGTCAAATTAATTCACAAAATGTCACATAGCAATAAGCCTACAGGAAGTAAAACTATACCATTTTACTTAAAAAGAGTATCACATATTCACATGGACTTACGAGCTAAATGAAAATACTAGGCATTATAGCAAGATGCAGCGGCTGCTACCATGTAGTCGTGGTGCAAGAACTACATCAAACAAACTGAACTATAGTTTAAACTACTCAACTAGTCATTGGCATCCAATTACCAGGTTTATCTACTTTCATAACTCCAAGATCAACCAAATTAATCCAAGTTTACACTGGACCAAGCAGTTTTCTTGAGAAGTGAAGCAAAACAGCCTAACTCAGATATTGCATATGATCTGCTACAGACAGGATTTGTGCAATATGAAACTGTCGCAGCCGTTTAGCAGTACATTCAGATCTATTAAAATTTGACCACTGCTGGATTAAGCACTTGAAACCACAAGAAAACATGTGTAAACAAGCATTTTCCCTAGCATTTATTATAACAATGTCTCGGCAGAAAGAAATACATATAACATTCTGCATCTGGAAACAGTATTACAATTGTCTTATCTCTATGACGCCTGAAAATTGAATTCTTTGGCCAAAATGTTATCAAGGGTAATGTTAACCCAATTGAATAGAATTAATTTTGACTGCATACATGTCATAGGCATAGACAGTTTCAAGAAACAGTCATTGCTGGAGTGCTACTAATCTTCTTTTTACACCTTCCTCTACAGCCACTAAAACTACTACTCTCTCTAAAACACTTTCTTGAATCTTCTACGCAAGCAACGGGACAATTTTGACCATTGTTGCATACATGATGACTTATCTCGAACTACTGGGTTACACCGATAGTAAGTAACTATGTTATTGAATTGAGTAACCTATCGTCACATAAAAGAGAATGGAGGAAGACAATAGAAAAATCATAAGCCATTTCATAATGACAAGATCAAACACAAAAGGAAAAGAAACTCACTCAATTGAGCTGCATTTAGTATAGAGACTGTAAATACCAACAAATCCAGATTCATAGAGAAAGCAGAATAAGATAACCAGAACCCACAAAGGCATTGATCAACCACCAAAAGAACCATCAAGATTCATTTATGACTCCCATTATTTCATAAACAACCAACCTAACAGCCAAAAACCCCACAAAAGGCATTCAAGGTTAAACCATTGATGAAACAGTAAAGAATCAATAAAATCATCATTAATCAGACCAAAAGATCATTAATCAGTTACTTATTGATCATTTTAAAAGTTACCATCTTTAGAAGTAAAAACACTATCTACAAAATTCAATCCAAGACTTGAGAACAACCCAGAAAACTTACAAACCACAAAAGCATTAAACCATTGAACGACCATCAACTAATACAACCAAAATTCAACAATCACACCAAAAGATCATTAACCAACACCATATCCAACAGTTTAGTGAGTAAAATATAACTCAGAAGACTCACAACCAACAAAAGCATAAAACCATTGAACAAGCATCAGCTAATACAACCAAAAGTTCATTGATCACATCAAAAGATCATTAATCAACTACTTACTCATAATTTTAAAAAGACAACATCTTTAGGAAATATTCACAATCTACAAATATGTACAATCCAAGACTTAACAAGGACCCAGAAAAAATACTAAACCATTGAGTAAGCATCAACTAACACAACCAAAATTCAACAATCACATCAAAAGATCATTATAGAACACCATATTCACCAGTTCATTAATGAGTGAAATAGAACCCAGAAAACTCACAACCCACAAAAACAATAAACCATTAAACAGGCATCAACTACTACAACCAAAATTCAACAATCACACCAAAAGATCATTAATCAACAACATATTCCTAAAGAGTTCAAATAGAACGCAGAAAGCTCACAACCCACAAAAGCATCAAACCATTGAACAAACATCAACTAACACATCCAAAATCCAACTATCACATCAAAAGATCATCAAAGAACACCATATCAAACAGTTTACTAAAGAGTGAAATAGAATCCAGAAAACTCACAACCCACAAAAGCATTAAACCATTGAACAAGCATCAATAATGACATTAAAAGATCATTAACCAACACCATATCCAACAGATTACTAAAGAGCAAAAAAGAAGCCAGAAAACTCACAGCCCACAAAGGCAAAGGAGGAGCTCTACCAGTAACAATGAGCCAAACCCAACCATGACCAATCAAGTTCATTAGAGCCCCAACAAGTAGAGCAGCCCATAAAGGCAACACTTCACAGAAATAACCAGTCAAAAACCCAACACTGTCTCCCAAATCCTTGGCAACACCCAACCTTGCCACCTGCCTTTGATTGTAGTTCAAACTGCTCTTGATCACAGGTGATATGCTCCCAAACATGTACCCTATCCCTGCACATGACTGTATCCATATTGCTGCCACAAACACCAGCCATCTGTTGTTCACAAATGCTCTCAATCTCTCATTTAACTGAACCATCTCTTAAACTACTTTGTTGGTCTTTCTTTAACTACTTTATGGTATGTTTTTTTTAGTTAAAGTCATATGTAACATGTAAGTACTTGTGTTTTTTCTTGTTTGTAGTAAACTAAGGTGGCAAAACAAGAAACAGGAGTTTGAGGATGTGGGAAGAGTGTTGTGATGATGAGCTGTTTGTTTGTGACTCAAATAAACTTGGCTTTTTTTAATGCAGTTAGATGAACAAGTTGGTTGATTGATCAATTATTTATTTATCTGCAAAATGCCAACATTGTAGGGGCGGCTTTGTAGCATATTTTTCCATGTAAGCTCACGTACTCATGAATCATGATCCATGCTCATTTGGCCATTTCTGCTTTAATTTTATAGTGATTGTGAAAATGGCGCAATTTTCCTTGCTAAGAATAGTATCAAACCATCAACTAATTGACCAGTAAATCATATTACAAGATCTTTGATGATAGTGACGAGGTTTACACTTCTATTAGGAGATTCATTTCGTAGTTTGATTATCATATGCGATTTTGTAAGTTTCTTTTACACAAAAGTATTGTACGAACAAGATCTCTAGATCGTCAAAGACAAAATCAATAGGGATTTCAAACCAAGATAGTCGAAAATAATATAGGATGAATGTAAAGTTTAAAAATAAGTCGAAAATCATATAGGATGAATGCAAAGTTGACGACTTGATGAATTGGGTATTGGATTAAGTCATTGAAGGGAACAAATTGGACAATGGAAATTGTAAAATGTGAGATAATGAAGACAACATGGTATAAAAGGGAATTTTTTTAGTCTTTTATGAAAGTGTATTCTTTTGTAACAATTCTTAAAAAGGCCAATTATGTTCAATATAAATACTCCATAATACTCCGTATAAGATGCACATAGAGTTATGGTAAGTGATGGAGCTTCATCAAGGTCCGGTTGGAATTCAACATTTATAGGTATTGTCTCATAAATATAACAATTTAACAAAGCTTTGCCACTTATGATTATTATCTCATATACACATGTAAAAAAAAAAAAGAACTCTATTAATCTTTTGGTAGGCAAAGCAAGTGAAATTCAAACCTCAATTCTCTAAGTTGAAAAGTAAGAATCCAACCATATAAGTTCGACTTAATTGCTTCTACGTAACCTCAGTCTCTTGATACCTAATAGAAGAGATCTCTTCAATAGATTTTTCAAATTTATCAATTACTATTATTCTTATATACAAATTACTTTTCATGACGGAAAAACATATCATGTTCATACTAGACATAATTGCACAAATCAATAGTCTACGACGCCAAGTTGTGTATAAAATGATGTTCTTACTCTTCTTTGACAATTAATACAAGAAATCTTATGAAAGTTACTTCTATATTCTTTTACACAACTTTCAAAGCTCATTTAGTATGGATCGAGGAGAGTAAAATTAAGTTATAGCATGGCCATATATAGTGACGTTTTTTTCCGAATGAACTTTTGTGATGTACTCCGTAGAAAATAGTACAAAAGAAGCCTCAGGCAACATATTTCTGTGTTGTGTCAATCGTCATATCATTTGTTTATCACAAATTATGTGGATGGTCGGTGATGGTCATTGGTCAGTGATTCGATATAATAATGCATGCATCTGATCCTTAAGTACCACCTCATATAATAATCACGTTTTTATGAAAGAAAATCGAAAGGATAATCATTTTATCACGTTTCTACAATTTGTCGTCCACAACCAACTAGACATCAACATCCACCCAGTGTAAGAGAAATGACATGCAAGTCTCATCCAACGCTTTGTAGAGAACAAGAGATGGCTTATGCTTGGTTACACGTACAAATGACAACCACTACCGTTCAATAATATCCACTTATCAAATATTATAAGGGCAGAAATATATGGATGAATCCTAGAAAATATATTTTAGTTCGAATTTGGATACAAATTGAGGCGGAAGGCGAGAAATCTCTTGATCTCAAGTTCAAACCCTTCCAATGTAACTGTGGGAGGAATATTTATTTGGGACATATGTCATTTGAGTAAGAGCCAGTACGCACTAAAGGTAGCGGCTGCGAGTTCCCACGTTATTATAAAAAAAAAAAAAAGTTAAAGTCATTCTTTTCGGACTATCTATTTTTAAATAGTTTACATGGCAATCAACAATCTCATGAAAAATAAGGGCAAAAATGTAAAATAAAGTTGCACTTCCTTACTCAATCTCAACAAACCCCTTTATTTTGTGTTTATAAATACCTAATTTTGGGTACTTTCAGAACTACCTTATACTCTTTGCATTCCTGATACTGTTAGACTTCTAGAGGGCATACTAATATCGAGTATCGGCATTACTATATGCATTCTCGAAAGATCTTCTATTATAGGGGTCAGTATTTAGTAATCTCTTATCTATTTCCTGGATGATAAGGAAAAAAATGGGTCGAAAGAAAATGTCATTTTAGCGCATTTAGTCTAACTATCCACCAAGAATACACATAGAATAAGTACCCAATAAAACACAGTTTTTCAAAACAACTACTCCCTCTCTTTCTTAATAAGGTTCTCACTTTCCTTATTGTGTTGTCCCACCAAATGTTAGTAATTTTGCATGCCTATAATGTCCTTATTGGGTTTCAATATTTACAAGAATACCATTAGTATTATGAGCCCAAATGTATTTTCACTGGGCCATTAACATACTAACTCAACCCATTACTCCTTACTTATTCTAATTAATCCTAGCCCTAACCCATCATTATACAAACAATTTCCTCCGAATCCTAACTACCCAACGTCCCAAGACTCCCAACCCCTCCAGATCTTCTCACCTCACATTATTTCACTCTCATTCTTTGTGTTTTCTACTCTCTCTCTCTCTCTCTCTCTCTCTCTCTCTCTCTAGTTCATCATCTGCTCTCTCTTTAAAACACTAAAACTTCATATCTAGAAATCTAAAACTCTACATTTCCTCTCTTCTTCTTCTGCAAAAGTTCAAGATCTCATCTATTCTCCTCAAACGTTGATGATCTTAAAAAAAATGGTTGTTCTTAGATGATTTTGACGGATTTCTGGGTTTCCTTGATTTTTGCTCTTGTGGGTACTGTGCTTGACAGAGGTGTTGGTTCCTTCGAGTTTTGGGTTTCTCGATTTTTTTGGGGTTTCTTTGATTTTGACGGACTTGACTGTTGTATTTTCTGGGTCTTGGCTTATGTTTTGGGACTTGACTCTTGTATTTTCTGGGTTTTGGCTCGTGTTTTGGGGCGTGGCTCTTGTGTTTTCTGGGTTTTGACTCATGCTGTGGGACTTGGCTCTTGTATTATCTGGGTTTTGACTTGTGTTTTGGGACAATATGTTTGTAATTTGGTATCCAACTTGCTACGTTTGGACTTTGGAGGGAAGGGTTATATGTTAACTGTCTTTTCTCTCTCTTTTAATTTGTTACCCTTGTTTTTGTCTCTCACTTCTAATTTGATGCCCACTTGCAATTTTTATCCATTGTTTATTATGTGTCTTAATTTCCGTGTAAAAAAGAAGTGGGAACCTTAATGTGAAAAAGAGGGAGTATCTAATAAAAAGTTTCACCAAATAACTACCTAATAAGACACTTCAATTGAAAATCTATAACAAACTTAAACTCCGGCCACTTAAAAAGTTGATTGACCTTTTTACCCTTATTATTGTGCATCACAACTTGTTTCATACTAATTTCTTTTTTCTTTCATGACACTTGCCGGTTATAACCCTTTGAAACTCATTTTTCGACACAATATTAAGGATGGAAACCGGCCCATTAAATTTAGCAGATGTACTCGCAAAGTTCATTCATGTTAAACAATGACTTTTTGTTTTGGTAAATTTAAAGTATTTAGTAATTGCAAAACAACAAGTTAAAAATTTATAACTATAAAAATAGAAAAAGCCTAATGGATATGAGGTGTTGTTGTCGGGGATGGGACGAGGGAGCACATATTTGGGGCGGTATGACATGAAACCCATATCTACCCCACCACCCATTGCGAGTACAACATTCTATATCCATAAAGCCTCATCCCCACTATACCCATCTCACTTGGGACGTGTACGGTGCGGTACCCGTTTGTACCCGCCCCACTGATATCTCTAAACAAAGGTGTTATATCTCTTTTATGTTAAACACTTAAAAATTTCTAAATTGAGGACACGTGGCGCCGATTTAATAGAGTCATGATTTGAAGAAAACAAAAAGGCTCCTATTGAAACTAATGTAGGATAGTT
Organism: Corrigiola litoralis; assembly: GCA_901111285.1. NCBI lineage: Eukaryota > Viridiplantae > Streptophyta > Magnoliopsida > Caryophyllales > Caryophyllaceae > Corrigiola > Corrigiola litoralis. The sequence continues at coordinate 25,626 of CAAKMY010008047.1, forward strand.
AGTCAAAGGACGCCAACTTAATTAAAGACCTTTCAACTTCTATAACAGTCATGGTTTAATTATGTTTTAAATTAACTAATTAAACTCATTGAACTATCTATTTATGAATTGAGTAAAACTCCTACTATTTGACTATTGGTTTTCCCCTTTTACTCAATTACTTGCAAATGGTCTATATAAGAGAAATCAAATATTATTTGCATCTTCTTTCAAAATTTGATCACCATTTTTGAGGTATCATTATTTCATACTTTGGCCTCAGTTCATCGTTTATTATGAATTGATGTGAGTGTAGTACTATTTTAAATCTACGATCTTCATATTATATTTATTATTTTATCTGCACTTTCCGACTCATTACTCGAAAACCAAATCATTTTTTTTCTCCGTTCATTTGAATCATTTTAAGTTACTATTGATCCAATTTAACTTCTATTCTTATGTAACAATCAATTCTATTAAATTTAGTGAGGTTTTTGATACATACTACTTTTGTGATTGAATTTTGATGTTACTCACATAATCATCAATTTTATATATTTTTTTCAAGTGTAGGTGATGTGAAACAAGTCTAAATTAATAATTTCCAAGTAAGTGATATGAGAATTAATTCTATAAAATTTATAGTGAGGTTTTTTTATACATACTACTTTTGTGTTTGATTTTCGAAGTTACTCACATATTTTTCAATTTTATATTTGATTCTTCGAGTGCAAATGATATGAAATAATTTCCGAGTAAGTGATATCAAAAATGCATTTTGATATCTTTTCCCTTCTTTTTTTTTTCCAAAATATTATACTCTTATATG
>CAAKMY010008136.1:0-12929 GCA_901111285.1 Corrigiola litoralis
AAATAGAAATGATATGTAAACTAAATAATCTATGAACCAAGATTATCTAGATTACTAGGGGTTGTTCTCCACAAAGGTAGAACCCCTCCTCTAACCCTCCACCAAGGTAGGATTCTAGGAGTAAATATCCAGAGCAAAGCTCAAAACCATTCAAGGTGTTTTTCATATAAACATAATCTGTCTTTTACAAGGTATTAGGTTTGCTTTATATAGGCTGAATACTAGGTTGAGTCTACTCGAGGTGTCACTAAAATCAGGAGTATACTCAACTGAGATAATGACAGCTCATTACAGTCATTTAAGGAATACTCTAGCTAATTACATAAGCATAAAAGACTACTAGCATTGTCCTAATATCTTGATGTCCTAGCTGTTATTCTTGGCTGCATATGAATTTAAAATAAGTGGTCCTGCACATAGAACCAAGGTGGCAAAGTGGTCCTGGACAGTGACAGCTTTGGTAGTCGTTTGGTGTATTTCATTGGTCCTGCGAATAGGAGAGGCATCTATACAATGTCCCTTTCATTGTTGTTGTGTCTCTTGCAATGCTACTAGCAATTACACTCGAATAAGGACTGTGCTCATATGTTTAATATGTGCACCAACATGCCAACAAGGTTTGTGACCAATCGAGCTAGTGGTCTGATGGTGCCAGTATCAACATAGACCTGCAAGGGAAACAATCTTGGAACCAATGTTGGAACCAAGGGTGGAATGAGGGTCTAGTGTGGTGTTTGCCATGAGCTCCTGCTGCAAACTCTCCCCCTTGGAAAAAGACTTGTCCTCAAGTCTTATAGCTCCTCTTGTCTTTCTGCAATTCTTGTAATACCATTGGGAGCCTCTGATGCTATATAGATGATGTTGCTGCAGTAGATTAATTACATCAGGGCAGTGCTTGCCATTTTCTTCACAAAGTGGGTGAAGGTGTGACCACCCACCCCCCCTCTCCGGGGTCGAATACCAATACAATGAGAAGTCTCCCTTTGGTATTATAAACTTCATCTGTGTGCTGTTGTATGTCTTGCTTCATACTTCTCTGTATCATAATGAGATCAGGCACAAGAGCAATAGAGGGCTGCTTCAATGCAACATGTTTGCATTTGATGTAATTTACAGGGACTGATTTGCACTTTTTCCGAAATACAGGGGGTGCTTTATAAAATGTCTTGTGCAGCCTTGTGTAGCAATTTTCTGGCTCTTTTGTCAACTTTCCTTTTACCTTGCCAGGGTCAAACACCAATGTGACAAGATCACATATAAGAAGAATAAGGAATGGACATTTTGTGCTAGCAGGGGCTGATTTGCACAAATTCCAGCACTGCAGGGACTGATTCGTAGATTTTCTATTCAAACCCCCTAGAGGAGTTGGAACGTCCTTGGTGATCATTATCAGCCTTTTAGGAACTTCCTTAGATGCATTACACAGCTCAGTATGATCAAGGATCATGCATAGAGTGCTCTTCTTGACTGAATAGCAAAATTCATACTTATTGGGATGACAAATCAAGCCATAAACTGAATTTCTCATCATAGTGCTTGTTGAGCTGTTCTCTAACTCCTTTGTTACCTTTCTCTGCTTCCTACCAGCCATTTCATGGAATTGCATCAGAATTGCAAGGGCAATGATGCCACTATATTCATATGGGGCTGGTTTCTCCAACCAAAATGTTGCAGCACCTTCATATGACCATAACAGATGCAAGGCACTCATTCTCATGAGTAAAGAAGTGGACAAGCCTTCTTCAAAGGACTTGATACCCCATTCTTCAGACCTGCACATGACTCTTTTACAACACTTCCAATGTAGAAGTGTTAGTGACTTTCCTCTGTCGTACACAAGGCAAACTGCATCGTCAGGTAAGCTTTGTGGAACATTCAGTCCACTCGAGTGCTCAAGCCAAGGAAACCAATCTGCACAAGTTCCCTTAGGTATTGCTAGTCCTCCCAATTGTGCATAAAACACAGAATGTGCATAAGAGGCACAACATGATCTCCTCTTTTTTGTATGCAAACCTGATCGCCAGAGTTGCATAACCCAATTCTGTCTTGCACTTGTACGTCTAATGTAAAGAATACGCATAAAGGTAGGCGAGAAGCTCATACATTCAGGCTTCATGGTATCACAGATTTCACTACCAAGATTCATAGTGTTCATGCCGCAACTATCAGAAAGATCTCTGTCAAATTCAGGTTGCAGAATAAAGTAGCTTTCACCAACAAGAATCAGAGTACTCATGTCTGAAACCTCTGATATGTCGCTGTCAAACTCAGATTTCGGAATATAGTGATTTCCAGAAGAATAGTGCAATGCATTTTCTCTCAAACACCCTGGAACGAGCATATCACTCAAATACAGTGCATAAACAAGACAACATGCAATAAGTGATTTACGCACCAGTAGCCATGCCATAAGATCAGATGTTCTGGCCCCATTTGCAGACAAAGGCAGAATGTTTATGCCCTTGAACTCTATAAAGTTGCTGCACATTTTTAATTTCAGAATCGTGTAATGAGCACAAGAGTAGTTCTCCATAGGCGCAGCCCATGGCTTGATCATAAAATCATCTGAGAATACTCCATAATGGACAGGTTGCATTCTCAAGGATACAACACAAGAGTCGGACTTTTGCCAAGAATAGAAAAGTTCTGAAATCCACACTTCTTGTTTGTTCAGACCTGAAATAGGAGTAACAAAATTGATAGAAGCTGAGATTCCAACTTCCTCTTCCTGTTCCATTTCTTTACAAAATGGACAACACCAAGTAGCTCCACTACAGTCAGGTCCAGAAATACATCTGCACATACATCCTTTGTCTAAGACAGTTCCCTTTGCCTCTAACACAGAGATTCCAACCCCTCTGTAGTCATTTTGGGACATAAAGTTTCTGCAAACCCCAGACTCACTATGGAGCTCACTGTCAGACACAAAAAATCTCATTATATGACCCTCAAGCTCAGATAAGTCATAGCAGCACATTTTATCCCTCAGAAAACCAGGTTCAGTGGTACCAACAGTAAGAGAAGGCAACTTAAGACATGAGGAGCAAGTCCTTCCACCATAATCAGGACCAGAACTGCAGCAGTGCTCACACTCCTGCTCATCCCTTAAATCAGAAACCCGCACTTTTACACAGTCTAGTTTAGACACATGAACTTTCTCTTCGTGATGTTCAGGCTCACAAACATCAGATAAGCCATGATAACACACCTTATCACACTGTGACACAGTTTTAGTGAAAGATTTATCCACAGGGGAAAATCCATTGCAAAAGACAATATCTTTTTCTGAAATTCCTTGCTCCAAATGACAATCAGAAAATAAATCTGACTGCATCAGAGAGGTATTGGTTTCTGTCTTGCTTCCATGATCAGAATCTGAAATTTTAAGTGTATGTACAACACCATATTTCTTGTAGCTTCTCCTCTGAACATCAAACTTCTTCTTGGCCTCCTCAAATTTGATAAAAGCAAGAAGGAAATCATCAGAGCTCATTTCTTTGCTTCCATGGTGTTTTCCTGAACAATCTGGAACTAGAGGTTGAACACAAGGTATGTAATCACCACATGAGGTCTGAAACTTCTTGGAATGGATGAAAGGCAACTCCTTTTTTTGTCTCAGGCCACTAAGGACCAATTCTGCACAGTTGGTATTCATTTTATCCAACATTAACAGCATTTCATCTAGTTTTTGTTGCAACATGTCCATGTGAACAATTTTCTTGTCTTGGTCTGGCATTTTAACAAGTAAAGGAGGGTTCTTTGTGACTGGAATTTGTGGTTTAATAGTCTAGGGGTTGTGTTTAGGTACTATAGGTGAATGCTGACAGAAGAGAGCAAGCTTATGTGACAATAGGGTGTAAATGGTGTGTGTTTTCTGACTGCAAACAAAAGACCAACAATTTCACAGTGATGTGCAGCCAAGAAGACAGTGAAATGTCCCTTTCACTATAATACCATACATGTGGCTCTGCAGTCCCTTAAGGACTCAACGAATACACCCTCCAAACTCCTTAACGTCACTAAAGACTTGAGAAAGAGAATACTAGTAGCAACAATGCATAAAGATGACACCTTTATGCTTGATGACAATGACAACTCCTTTCTCTATATAAGAACATGAAAATACAACTGCAAAACTGAGATAGTGATGTGATGTTTTATGGTGTGAACGATTCTGTGAGGTGTTTTACAGGAGTAAAGACATGAACTTTATCTACTCCTGTATCCAACCTTGGCTCTGATAACCAATTTGCACCATAAACTCACAGAAAAATGACATCTTTGATAGTGAAAGGATGCAAGAAGACAGATAACTGCACAAGATAACAACTTTCTATATGACAAGTCTTTGTCAAGCATTAAACAACCAAAGATCACTGTTTTGAGAGGAGAAATAAGCAGAGAGGCAGACGAAATTACAAGGACTTCTATTGTAGTAAAGACAATTCCTTTTCAAGGATGAACATCACTCAAATGCAACAAAGCACTGATCTTTGTATGCACACAAGTTCTAAACAAAATAGAAATGATATGTAAACTAAATAATCTATGAACCAAGATTATCTAGGGGTTGTTCTCCACCATGATGTGATGTGTTACGTGATTTAATTTCACGCGTGGCATGAAATTTTGGTATGTTTGTTTGTGTTGGGCTGACCTTGCAGGACTTTACTAATAGGGAGCTTGAAGACAACATGTACTTCTCTTCAAGTACGTTATTGGGTACTTTCCCCCATCACTTTTATTTAGGACTGTTAGATTCGTTTGTTGCGGTATCTGTTTTGTTTTCACTTTCAACATTTGTTTAGTGAACTTGGTCAAAGTGGAGGCTCTATAGATACCGTATTCCGTCGTGGTCGGTTAACCATACCCGGTGATGAGACAACGTGCTTGCTGTGCCATTTCGATATAGTGCTCGGACTTGTCTTAGTACTTTAATTTGGTTGTTTTTGAAAAGTTTTAAAAGATGTGAGGTTTTATCTTATTGTGCAAAAAATTCGTCTTAAGGAGCTTTGGTCACAAATCAAGGTTGTGACCTTCATCAGGACCTCGGTTTAAAGGTCAATTTGGTTGTTTTAAGAATCGCAGGTCAAATTGATGTCGTGGGTGTTAATTTAGTGATCCCGGGAATTCGTGGTAATGTCCGAGAGTCGTAAAATAATGTTTTAAGGTTAAAATGTGAAACAAACCTCTCGTGGTACAGGTTTAGTACCGGTTGTACAAGTTTTGGGTCCGGCGGTACGGATTTAAGGCTTGCGGTACACGAAAATAGAAGATTCTAGGCTTAAAATCTCCCATATTTTCGGTTTGCCAGATTTTTTCCAAATCGTATTATTTTCCTATGTCTATATATGGGGACCCTCACACAGTTCGAAAAATAAGTTATTGACATAATTATTTAAGGATTCCTTTCTCTAAATCCGCCCTCTATTATCTCTCTCTAAAGTTGCATTAGTTGGTTAAAGTTAGTGCCAGTTTGGCTTGTTTGATCCGAGTTTTGTTCGACGACACGATTGTACAAAAGCAAAAGGTTGCTACCTGGTTCATAAATTTCTGGAAACTCTGTCCGTTTAACTATTTAATCATCATGTTTAAGTGTTTCGGCGTGTTCTAGTCGTTATTATTGCTATGCTAGATTTATTTTATCGTTGTAAAGCATCTACTTTGTTGTTATGCTAAACAAGTGGTCAATAGATACAGTTTAAATTATGTGATGTGATCGCATAAACTAGAATCGTGTAAATACCTTAGTATTTTAGTTATTTATTGTTTTGATGCATGTGTGTTTGATATGATACACATAAAGACTAGACTTGATTTTACTCGAATCTGTGAATAAGGTTGTTACTCCCGAACTCGTTTATGTGGATTGGTGCCTAGTATTGAATGGAGTCATTAAATGTAACATCTTAACTTGTTTATAGTTTTGGTGTTACGTTTCGTTTTGTCAAGATAAGTGATTTTGTTAAGAAAACATTTGAAGGTAGGACTTATGGCATCGCCCCTCGGTTGTTCCTCGGTTTTTGTGAACGGTCGTAAGTTGTATGTTCTAAAGCATTTTTCCTTGTTTTATAAAATAAGGTGGCGACTCGGATATATTGGAAGTTACTTGCTCATTGTCTCAAGGACTGAGAACTTTGCCCTCCTACGGGAGGGGCATTCTCGGAAGGGGTCCTTCAACGACCCCTCTGATTCCCCTATCGGCGGGTCCAAGCGCGCACAAACATCAAGAACAAAGCGGGGTTTCAGAAGCAATGTGTGAATAGTGCTCAAAAGACCAGAACAAAGCTTATGTGTTATCCAGTTCTGTCATAGTGATCTGAGGAGCCTAATGTCAGTCATATCAAGGTTGTCATACCTTTTTGGAAAGCTTAAGCTACTAAATCTAATATTTGTTTTGTTACATTGCGTTATAATTTGTGGTTAAAAACATATGCTTGTTTTAGTTCAGACTATTAAGAACTAGTTCATCAAAACTGCAGTTTTGAGATATCATTTTGCTGAGACAATATCTCTCATCTCAGAGGTCGAAATTTGTACTCAAATTGAAGCTATTGAAGTCATATTTCCAATGGTCTAAAAAGAAGTTATTCGTAATCACAGTGCAGTTTCTGCAAGCTGCAAGCCATTCTTTACAAGGTGTGAAAGCTTACCAAGCTGTTTAAAAGTCCACCTTGGTGAGTTGCTTGTTTAAGCTATGTAACCCATGAAGGAGGACCAAGGTACGAACAACTGAAGTTCCCAAGAGGTCCTTAATCATAATGGAGATATTTTGTCCAACACATGTACTGCTATGCTTAGATTAGCTAATCACTCTAAACTGCACATGCACTTAAGCTTACAATGATCCACTAGTAACTATTTGATTAAGCTCCTCTAATCAAGCTCAACCATCTTAAACCTTTGTTAGGATGATGTATCAAGCCCTCCCTATGACTAATCTCCTGATTGGCTCAAGCAATGCAAAAACATGGAGGAAAGACCTGAGACAGAACAGGGGCCATTATAAACATTTTGCTTTCTATTTTTATTGTATTTTCTTTTTTCTTTTTTTTTTTTTTGGAATAAAGCTTGTACTAGTAACTAAGGAATCTCCTTTAGTTTAAAAAAAAAAATAAAAAAAAAAAAGAGTCTCTCCCCTAGAGTTTGATTTCAAATGAAATACAAAACCTTATTGAACAAAACTTGTTCTTTGCTCTCCATAAACCCGTTTAGAGCTTCTTAAGTGTGGAAACTCTGTGAAGTGTTATCAAATAGTAAGCCTTAGTATCTAGGTGGATTTTTATAGTGGGTGAGATTTTTTCTACCAGAGTTGATTGTCTTTACCTGGATTCTTAAACGAAGTGAATTGAGTTCTGGTTTTAACAATTGAGGGTTCATTGAAAAGCAACTTCATATCTTTCTTGTTTTCAATTCTATCCGGATTGATTGGTTAAGTCTTCTCCAGTCTACTAAACCGCAAAATATAGTTCTAATCACAGTCCTTAGCAAGATCATATATAAAGAGGGGTTAGTATTCTGTTTAAGTGTTGGTTTACTTGTGAAATAGTCAGACATGCCTAGCCCAACTGCATCAATAGTAATTTGTGCCTCCATTTTGTTTGGGGAAAGGGTAGGGGGTCTAGAGTATAATTCGAGTTGCTTGTTCCAATTATGTATTGACAGTCTCTTCAGCAGCACACTAATTTCCACACCAAAAAATGATGTTGGAGATGTTACACCGAAGTTTAAAAAAAAAAACAAGACATTAAACTTTCGACAACGTACATTTGAGATGGTTGGTGATGTTCCTATGTGCTGCCATCAATATTTGACAAAAGTGATTTTATAGATTTATTGTCATACAACATCTATAATCGAAATATGAGTACAATGAAAACAAATCAAACAAAATCAAACAACAATCTACTTCAATCGAACTAAAGATTTTTTTTATCGGATCTATCATACTTGCATACCCTATATTCAGTATGCAATGTTAACAAGGGGCCTTTGATCAATTAAATTAGGCACGGTTAGGCAAAAAGATCTTTGCCCCAAAATTAACCTTTTATTCATGCGCACGAATAATGTGGGATTTCATTGTTATAGCGTACAATCTTCTAAAATATAGTACTTCTCTCTCATCGGATGGCAGGGAACGTTGAATTTGAGGGATAATGATTTCATGCGTGATCTTGTTATCTTGTGATAAAAACTGAAAACTTAAAACTAAGCCTAAACAGAACCTTTTGGACAACACATACTTATATTTACTCAGCTAAGCATGTCAAGATGTGTACACACAATTCTGAAGTGTACTAGGAACCTGTGTACACAGCAACCCAAATATACAACACCACAAGTCCACAACCCCCTTCCCCTGGATAACAAAAAGAAAAGAGGTGCATAGAGCTTCATCAAGGTAGACTGTCCAAAGGTGTAACAACTGTAACCCCACCAAATTCAGGCCGCTTATACTTCTCGTAGGTCACGTTCAAAGGAGACTCACTTGCGGCTTTGTGAATCCTCAAGATAATCTCAGCACAATCCCTGAAGAAATAAAGAGCATCAATAGAAGCCGAAGATATGGAAAAAGGTTCAGCTACAAACTTAATGGTGAAAGCCATACCTGATCTCAAGTTCATCATAATGTGCATGTCTTCCAAGCAATGGAGTCCACGCTGGAAACTTCTTAAGGGTGCAACGGGCGACATACACAGTAGAAGCACATAGCAACGATGGTCTGAACTTCAGAGCTTCGTACTCAACCAAGCACAACTCAATAAGGTAGAAGGCAAGATATTCAAGCTAGAAGCAAAACCAATCAATTGCAGACAAGTTTAGAAAATAAAATTAACAAAATCAAAAATTAAAGTTAAAAACATTTAAAGGAGGAATGACAATGGAAACCTGTTTTTCGGATTGAGAAGCCTTCAGGAACCTAAGCATGAAGACATACGCTGTTGGCAAATTAAGTCGAAATCTAAGCTTCTTCAGCATGTCTTTTTCCTGTGATTATTCATAGTAAATACCATTTTCTTGCAACGATAAAAGAGACTTACTAGAATTTCATATGAGAACATTTCCCCAATAGGGACCCTCAAAAGTCATATATAACCATCATCACATAATGGAGCTGATATTTTGACACTGCAGAATTGACAGCATGAACTTTCATGTAGATAATGCAACTATGGGCACCAGTATTCTCAAAAGAGAATATTTCTAGAAAATTTCCAAGAAGCACCATGAACCACCTGTCTAACATTGTAGAGAAGTTTAACCAGTGGAGCATTAGAGCATACCATTTCAAGAATTTGCTTTCTGGTATACGTTTCTGCTGAGATGCTGATCAAATCCTTGACCTATGTCAGAAGAATAACATTAGATGATAAGTTTAGAAATCCACATAATTAGAGATAATCAAAAGTTGACAGATGATTACCCTTGGGTGCCAGAAGTCCTCATACTTAGACGCAAGCAAGAGAGAAGTAAGACCAACCAACTGCAATTCTCGTTTCTTAATTGGAACCAAAGATAGATATCTATCCAGCAAAGCTACAGCAAGGTAAAGCGTTTCTGGCATCAGATCAAATTTGAAATGTACCTGCAACAAGTACCAAAACAAGCAGTTAGACCTGTTCCCAAAGAACGTACCCACAGACTAAAATCAACAATTGTCCTCACCATATATTGGATAACTACCTCTATAAGCCAGTTAATCAATATGCTGCGCATCTGAGGTGTAACATCAGTTTGAACCGTCATGTAAGTTTCCAGGGATGTGCTCTGTCCCTGACCAGTAACATTTTAGTAAAGATGGAGCAAAATTGACTGACATGATTTCCCAGAAAAAATGACATGCAAGTATATATATTGTCTGCAAGTATCACTGGTCGATATTTGTATAGAGAAGATGGCCAGCATGACCATAATATTTCAGGCACCTCTATATCCTAGACAGTGCCATCTTATAGACGGGTTCCAGACATGAACTCTCATGATTGATGTATCATGTCAAATCTCCTACCAAATAAGATTTCAGCACTGTTGAGATTCCTTAACAACAAAAGAATTATAGGTAAAGTCAGCATCACTGTTGAGTACCTACTTCCTGGCCCTAAAGATTTGCAAATTCTATGTGGCTTCTTAAGAAAAAATATCTAAGCAACAGAGTAAAGATACAAAAGAATGAGTCCAGCCGAAGAAAATTATACAGGACAATGATCGCACACTGAGTTGTTTACCATTTTGTTACTTTGCCCACCTTCCATCTGGTTGTTCATTTAGCATTCACTAGTATGACTGATTTCCAAGGCAACACCTAACCATAAGGCTTAGAATTAGTCTCTATCCCCAAAAAGTTCAAAGCCATGCTAGTCTAACACACAAACTAGGCAACCATAAATGTAGTGGTTTTTGCCCTAGCTACATTGCACATACCATACATGTAGTGCATGCATATATTGCTAAGTTGGGATTGAATATCAGCCATTATGCATTGAGATTCGATCAGACTATCAAAGTAATACAGAGACTAATTGAAAGAGGATGATATTAGCAAAAGATGATACTCACCTCCACTATCCAGTAATACTGATAGATGTCATCAACATACTCAGCAACTTCAAGAGGGTTGGCCGCATCATCAATATTTGGTAACTTTTCCTCATCCTCAATGTTCTGTCCTAGTAACTGCATTACACATCCAATTTCTAATTACAGGTGAAGAAACTATTGGAGCAGGCATCAATAGAGGACCCAACCTTTGATCTTGATATTAGCAAGGATGTATATGATTTCCTGCGTCCACATTTTTTACTGGACTTGGTTTCTGATATATGAGAGCTTCGGCCTGGATTTCCTCTTTCAGTAATGTTTCCATCAGAACCGACAGACGCCAAAGTTTTGGGAATAGATGATGTGGCCAGCTTTACCCCACCTGCACAATTTGTACCCAGATATTTGTCCAAACCAGAGATGCTCTTAGACTTTAACTTCCTTTGCACAACCGAATTTTGTGAAGTGGTTCTTGCAACAGGCTGCATCATAAAATAGAGCCACCATTAGAATGTAGAACTGTAGAAGTTAGATGGAAAAAATTGGTCTTCATTTCAATAGAGCTACAAAACACATGTCATGTAAGTTGGTCTTCATTTCAATGACGAACTTTCCGACGCTGACAGGGTCTGACATTTTAGAGATCGAAAAGAAAAAGAGATCTGATAACATAATTAATGAAGCTAACACAGAAAACATCATCAGAAAGGAAAAAGGAAAATAGAACTCAAGCAACGCAGGTGAGCCTTAAACAGTAGTGTCAGCCCACATGTGAAAGACGCTAGGATAGCCCGACTCTATAAAGATAGTCTTGAACAACAAGCAGTGTCTTCGCCTCTTAAAATAAATAGGAGCATCAAATTATTAAGTATGCACATCTGTATTGGAAAACCTCCCATCTATATGCATATGTCCATAGAAAAGGACTGAGCATGGTAAACACTATAGAATCATTTTCAGCATCTAGGCTAAATAAACAGAAAAATATACATCTAATTTCAGGAATATAAACTATTTCCTAGACATAAACCATCTGATTATTAAGTATAAATTGTGTACTCGAAACTCCCATTAATAAGCATATTTCCACAAGAAAGGTGTAAGAAGTGGTTTAGCACTTCAACAAATTTGAACATGTAAGCCCAAAGTAAACAGAAAATTATGTACCTAGTGTAAGGTCTAATAATTTTGGTTCTCATGTTTTATTTTCAAAATTTGGACCATTCAGTGTCATCTTTGGGTAATGGCCATGCCAATCTTCTCTGTACTGTTACAAATTTATTCGGATATCTGTGACTAGTATTAACATGATCCAATAATGATTATGATTAGCAAGAGCTCTAAGCGAGGAGAGTAGAGCACAACCTCTGGGATGAACAGCAAACTAGTAGAACAGAATAGCACACCAAACTGTCCTTTGAAGATAGATTAATGTAAAAAAATTACCAAAAGTAATCATGAATTGCTTTCAATTTAGTAGTTAAGTCAAGATCGCTTCATTTTTGCACAGATTTTAAAATTTCATAGGCCTACCATGCTGCAGTTGCAACAAATTTATGGCTTAAAACATGAGATTTTTTTTTTCCTATGTCATGGGGATTAGATGAAATCCTCAACTGATTGACATTGTAGGATCATAAAAACAACATAGCCTTAATCCCTAACTAATTTGAGGTGGGCTAGCATGAAACGTCATTAGGAATCATCAAAGTTTTAGAAACAATTTTAAATTACAAATTTAAAACAAAAAACAAATTTGCGAAAATATAATTGAATAGCTTTAAACATAAGAGTGATTAGGCCCCCTCATCAACAACTTTAATTTCCTCTCTCCAGTTTGCCATTTCCAAAAATATACTTTCACCAACCCAGAAAAGGTCATATCACTCTGTGTAACACTTGCACACGTCTTCTTGGGGCTCCCTTTACCCCTCATTACATCGTAGGACCGTAACAAGGATGACAAGTATTAAGCTATTGTGCCAGAATTATATATTGTCTCGTTTTAAAAGAAAATTTGGTAGGAGTGAAAGAAAGATGACTTATACAGCAAAAAAATGCTACATCATATATCCAATTCTTTTCTACCAAAACATAATGATAAAACTGGTAGTTAATTGCTTTTTATGTTTATATTTAGTGAACAACTATGAAAAAATAAAGGGATATTCTCTAACATACCCCTGAGGTATACGTAAAAATCCAAAATACCCCTCTACTTTTCACGATAATCCAAAATGCCCCTAAGGTGCAAAATGCCCTTAACGAGGGTTTCCGTCCAATTTCCGTCAGCCGTTAGGTTAATTATCCTTCCTCTCATTATCTGTGTAATTAGTTGATAAATATACCAATTTACCCCTCTTTTGTTTCTTTCCCTCTTCACTTCC
>CAAKMY010008158.1:0-15092 GCA_901111285.1 Corrigiola litoralis
CCCCCCCCCCCCCCCCCACCCACCTCCCCACACTTTTTCCAATAAATAAAGAAACCAACTGACAAGGCAAACACTACCTCAAAAACCACACTACAGAGAGGTAACTTTCTTTGTTCCTATATTTCTAGTTCTCTTACCCCAATCATGAGGTTGGGGGTTCGATTCTTATCAGAGACTTTGTGCGCACATTTCAGACCCAACAAAAAAAGGGTTCTAGTTCTCTATCTATCATCAGTGTCACTATATAAACTGGACCAACATTATCATCATAATTCATAAACCCAAATTAGGAAACTAAACCTTTGATTGACACTTGATAAAGAATTAATCTTTTGTACAGATCATCCAAACTAGGAAATAAATCTAACAACTCAAAACTCAACTAAACCTCAAAAAGACTAATCATTTCACAATTGATCAAAATGGTAGTGCATTAAAACAACTTACCTTATTAAAAACAATGCAGCAGTGCTTTAAAGTCTACTGATTTGCTTCCTAAATCTGCAAAACCATACAAAGGCAAGAAATTTACAACAAAAGATCAACACCCAGATCCAAATTTCACATACTCAGATAAATTTATCAACATTTTAGACCAAATCAAGCAAATTAAATAACCACCTGCTGATCAACAAAAACACCAACTTGGAAATTTTCAACCTTTACAGAAAAACTCAACAATTAAGCAAAGATTATATGATAGTTATGGTTTAGATCAGATCAAACAAACTTGGGACATGGAAATTTATTAGTGGGACATTGAAGATAACAAAGATCAAAGATAATGTAATGAAATATGGGCAAATATATTTAGCTTAGAATTGACTAAGCTTAGGAAAATTATATGACTTTGGAGTTTGGAAGTATTGTCTGAATTCAAGGAATTTTAAGAAATTATTCAGTCAAATGTTAGTAAAATAGTGCTTGGTGAACTGAACTAGTCTACTAGCATTGGTTTCTTACTTTGTTTCACTTCACCCTCTTATATATATGTTGATTGATGCTGTTACATTATGATTTCTTTTTACATTTGTTGTTTTAAGAGTTCGGTTTAGTCCGAATTCGAGTCAAGTTGGATTAGTAGAGCTGCAAAACTTTTTTAATGTTACGAACTCTTATGATTAAGCTAAACAAATCTGTTACTCATTGATTCAAGTACTTCTAAGATGAATCAATATTATGAAAGACCGTTTTAAAAGTTACATATATTCGATATAAGAATACATTGTTCGAACCTTTGCAAGGAATTTATAGTGCAATTTGCATACGACATATTGATAAGGCTAAATTTCAACTCGGTGAAATAAGTTTTGGTGTTGGTCTTATATCAAAACTCCAACTTTTTTACTTAGGGAGTAATATAGTAGGTGATAATTAGAACCATTTTTTCTAACATTAAAACAGTTAAGAAATGAGATGTGAAGATGTGAATTTGAGAAAATCTTCATATGGATTGAATGACCAAGTTGTAGGCTAAACTTGCTCCACTAAGGCCAATTTTAATTTGATTTGCATGACCACATGAGTAAATAACCTTGCGTGATATGATGATCAAAATTGAACTTTTAAGTGTTAAACCAACCTGACCACTCATTATGGTTATACTCTAATACTAGTGTGTTAACTGTATTCAGTACGTAGTACTATTTGTTCTCTCTCTAGCCCACACATAGGGTGTTGTAAGAAGACTATATATTCGGACGTCCCTATATATTCTATAGACTAGAGTAGGGGAGTGGCTGTAATAATATTGGGCGTTGATTTTACAAAGCGGCTGCCAGATAATTGAGGAGATTGGAAATTGGTCAATGGGAGGAAAATGAAAAGTTGATTAAGGGAAAAAGGAATGACTTTATGGACTTGCACGTGGGCCGTACTCAACAATCTTTTTACAGACTTGCGATTCGGATCTTTTACTCTTCCTTGGTGAGCCCTTTTCAGTTGCTTTTCGCATCTAGCTATGATTACCTTTCCTCGAGGCAAAAGGGTAATCCAAAGCTCTTGCAGTGTGGCAAGCCTTGTGTTTGGGAACTGAGAAACTTCTCTTGCCAATTGTAAAGTCTCATAAAGGGGTCGTTACACAGAACCCTTTGGTTTGGATTTCTACATTGGTGTAAAATGTAGATAGTGGATCATGTATTGTAGATGCTTCTAATTTGGTCAATGAGAGGTGTCTAATGGGGAAAGTGATAACTTCTTAGTAAAATGTATATATTATAATGTTGGAAGTCATAAAAAATATGTACAAGTCTCGAAAGGAGAATTTTAATGAGTTCGCATCACTTTTTTTTAGAGTTAATGATGAAAATAATATAATCTCTTTCATAATATTCACAAACTACTAAAAAATATAAAGTCACGAACTTGATTTACTAATTGAGTTGTTGCTTGATTTAGTCAAAATAATAATTTATAGTTATTTAAATATTGGTATTATACTATCAATGATTAATTATACTACGAAGTATATAGTTGAATCATGTTATGCACATTTTTAGAATATCCAAAAATTTGTTCACCCATAAAAAAAAAGTTTGAAGTGGTTTATTGAGTGTCTTTTCCACAACTTTGCACAAGTTATTTGCTAATGATATGCATCACAATATTACATCTAATAATCATGTATGTACGATATGTAATGCTTTGATAGAATCTTACCCGAATAATTGTGTATAAAGGTTAACAAGTTGTCAAACACTATTGACAAGACTCAATTTGTATCTTACTTATCAAAGTACATCACTCTTAATTAGTCATTGTCTTCATGTGTCCACAAATGAAACTTCTAGTGATACCCCCAAAAAATGAAACATCTAAAATATGGGGATGAAATGGGGTTTGACATAATGAGATTCACCAAACCAAAATTACATATCTCTTCATAGTACTAGCTACAAGTAGTATATCTAAACACACATACATATTTGTACTTCATATAGTACTATTGATTGTACTACACGCTCATGTCTTTGCTACCTCATTTACATATCAATCACGACATTTGCCTTATCCAAGTATTAAATGCTCAAACAAATTAGATGACATGTAACTCATAAAAAGAATGCGGAACAAGCTTGTGAAGTTATTTTCATCTAACAATATTAACTTAAATATTTTTCTACCATTTTTGTTTCAATTGTTACTTAAGCCTTTATTTTTTTATTTAGAAGGACAACTATATGTATGTAAGTAAGCATGTACATGTTGGCGCCACAACATTACTAATAGTCATAAACTTGTAATGCATATATATCAATTTGTAATGCTCAAAATGTGTTATTTAGGATTTACATTGGACTTTCATAACCCTAAAGTAGGAGATTAAAAATTATGATTGGATACATTAGTGTCATTCACCAATATTGTGCGATCCTGTCAAAACAACAAAAAAAAAACCTACATTACCTTTAAAAAAACACAAATTATATAAAAAGTAAAAATTAGGCGTGATCATTATTGAGATTAAACTGATCACTTTTTATTTACATGATGATAACATTTTAAGCATGTTTAATTCTAACTAATAATTAGACGGTCTTATGAAAGACTAGCTGGAAAAAACAAAAAAAAAATCCTTCAATTGGGCTGTTTCAGGGTGTTTGGTTTACTTGGTAAATAACCCTTTAGTGGGCCGGACTATTTGACTACCCACCAACAATGTTAAAGAAACCAATCGATAAAATTGGGGATTTAGGGTTCTTCCTGAAAAAAATTAGGGTTTTAATTAGAAAGCCAAATAATTTCCTGCATAAAAATTAAGAAAATGTCGAAGAAGAACAATCTTTCTATCCGTAAAAGAACACATGAATTTGACCTTCGAAGTACAAATTTCTCTCATATAATCAATCTTTATTTTCCCTTAATTTTGTTTAATTTTGATTGAATTATAATTTTAATTGATCACTTTTCTCTGCATTTTTTTGATCAATCAGAGGAAAAGGAGGCGAAAGAGAAGAAGGCAATGAAGCTTCAAGCTAAGAAGAACAAAATGAAGGTAAAGATTAAATCTTGGCAATTTGTTTTATTAATTATTTAATTTTGGGTGAATTTATTAGTTTTCAGTGGTTTATTTTTGTTGGTTTGGTTGGATTAAATGTTTACCGAAGTGGGTTTTACATCATTAACATTATAGCATCTAGTATCATAGTATAAAATGTGTATGTTTTGTCAGAAAGTCTTAGGAAAGACTGTTTTTTATCGTAAAAGTAGACGGAGCCATGCTAGCCCGACAAAAGGATATAAATATCTGTTTGACTTGGAATTGCAGGAGGTTAAGTTGATTTAGCTTGCTTGGAGCTCGTCTACTTTTATAATAAAAGTGGCAGAAAGTCTTGGGAGAGACCGTCTACTTTTAGCCATGCTGGCTTGATAAAGGCATAAAATCTATAACTTGATTTGGGCTTTTAGGGAGTTTAAGTAGATTTAGCTTATAAGGAGTTCGTCTACTGTTATAATAAAACTAGACGGTCTTTTCTAAGAATTTGTGTAGAAGCGGATGGTATTTTCTAAGAAATTTTGATATTTTGTTGCATGTTTGTGATTGGCTTAGAGGAAATGTTTTTGGAAGTGTGTTTGAATTTGATGAGTGATGGTTAATGGGAATGATAGGTAGAAATGAAAAATTAGTAAAGGTTTGATCTTTGGGATTCATTTTCATGTGTATGCTTTAATGATTGTATGTATGATTGTAAAAGCTAGATTTTTGGTGAATTTCATGGTTAGTGTTATGTTGTGTTTTATTGGTTTGGTTAGAGGACATTGTGTTTACTGAAGTGGGTTTTGAATGTGATGAGTGAAGGTTGATGGGAATGACAAGAAGAAAAAGAACAAGAGTAAATTTGCAGTGGGAAAGAAGAAATTGAAGACGAAATTGTCGGCGACGATGAAAGCTAAAGCTGCCCAAGCTATGGAACTTGATGATTGAGGTTCATTTATTGTGATGTTTCTTTGTTAAAATGGTAATTAGATTGCTAGCCTTTTTTTTTTTTTTTTAATTCTGAGTTGGGTTGAAGTGCCATTGTCATTGTTGAATGTTTTGAGTTATATGGAATCCAAAGTTTTGTGTATCTATTTTCCTATAGTTGAATGTAGTGCTCAAGTCTGAAATGAAATGAAGATAAGTTTGTTGATGCAACGAATCAATGTGAAATGCAAATGTCTTTCTTTTTTCTACCTCTAGATGATATCATGATAGTGCATGGCTTTTGACTGTCCATGTTTTCCTTAATACATTGTAGTATATGGACAAACAGATTCTGTCTCATGGATGAATGTGACCTCAATCAGTTTGGAGGGTGGCTTTGATTATGTGTGTGTAGAAAATATACGCTCAAGTTGAGGCTTGACCTTGAGGTGCAAACAGATCTAAATTTTAAACATTGCTGTTTGAAGTTTAGATAGAAATTTTGGACCTTTATACTGATGATGCGTTTTGCAGTACAATAGAGCTATATGTCAATCAAATTAAATACTTGCCGCGTTTCTGTTGTTAACCTATATAGATCATAGAATAGCTGAGATGAGTAATTTGGATCGGGAAAGAGGGTGGGAGTAGGTGGGCACACGGGAACATTGTTCAAGCATGATGAACCAGGTATGGTTGGAGTGAGCTTGTAAAACTAGGTTGCCTTCCTTGCTGTTGACCCGTTGTCCAAAATGGATAGAAAATTGTTGATGAACTAGGGTTAATGGATGCCTCATTGCTTACTCTTCGACATTTTTAGACTTTTATTTGTTGGTAGATTTACAGCTTTGAGTGTATCTTTCATATGGTATTTTATCACGAAATATAGAAGGCTCAAGACGACTAGTTGCTAGGATACTGACATACTCTTCATAGAGCTACTTGTATACAGGGGTAGATCAAGCCCTGTCATTCTAGGTGAACAAAGCAGTGAATGTTGCTTTGTGGATAAATGTTTTGACGACATATATAGCTACTCGTATACAGGGGTAGATCAAGCCCTGTCATTCTAGGTGAACAAGACAGGATCATACCCGAGTCAGGAGACTACTTATTTATGTAATGTTGGGCTGGTTTGCTCATAAAATTTGAAGACTACTTATTTATCTAATGTCTTGTTGACTTCTGTGTAGCTTCCACAGTTCCAAGCATGAATTTGTTCAGATAGGTAGCTTATGGTGGTTAACCTATATCTCTTAATTCTCGTATCCATCAGTATCTTTCTATGTTTCCCCGTGTGTGTGGTATGAACACGTTAATGGTGTCAAGCAAGTGATCTACACTGTTGATAATCCTAATCACAGTTAACAATGCACAGTAGCAGTACTGATTCTTCTAGTTGTGAGCCTGTTCCAAACCCAGGCAAATGAATTGATACCGACGCAGTACGAAAGCATAGCACTCTAATGCAAAATTATGATGGCTGCAATTCAAGACAGCCCATATTTGTGGCTTGCCAGACGGGTCAAGCATTGAACTCATTATGTCTAGTGGCCAGGTATCGCGTATCGTTTCACTGCGTATTATGTGAGCTTTTTAAAATTCAGTACAACTGTATAAATAAATGGACCGGAGTATCAAAAAACACTGAAGCATGCAGTCATTCTATACGGGAGCTGCTTAATGTGTGTCCAGTCTAAGGGATCGGCTTATCACTGCCGTCACCCGTGCCAAGCCTATGGCGGCTACTCTAGTTTGTCACTGCTCGTGGGTGACTGACCTGACTCAAATTAGACTTCAAGTGAGCATTCATTTTGGAATCACCATAAAACGTACACCTTCAGTTTTGATCAATTGTCGTATCAAGCTAAATGATCCATTTTGGGCAGTTATTATTTTCTTTGCTGTTCAAAAGAAGGGCCAAACATCACTTAAAACTATAACAATGATCATTTGTTCAATTATGGCCTAGGATAAGATAAAGCCACGACTTGCTTGTACGAAAATCACAATTTATCAAAAAAAAAAATAAAAAATTAACGGTCTAATTTTAACTAATCAAATGTCAACTTTTTTATGGCAATGGAATCCTTTTCAAGTCTCTAGTTCTTCTTAAGGATGTCTTGGAAATGACATAAGCTCGGCTTGTCAATACATTATGCATACAAAGTGTCATAATGGGGTAGTACTGGCAGATATTTGTTTTGCGGTTAGTAGTTTATTAAGATGAGGATTGTGGTACACGGGCAAGGACCTAAAAAGCTAAGGATGAAGTCATGAAGTGGATTATGGATGATCGATAAAGAAGAGACTGCTTATCCACGAGAAAGATAAATCCCTTTCTTTTATTTTTGTATTACATCATCTGTTGGATAGCGTCCAAATTTCTCCTCTCACACTCCCTGAAAGCGAAGTGTCTCTTCAGTCTCACAGAGTCACATAAACCCCAGCAGAAATATATGTAGACGAAAAGAGACATATATAGATAGATTTATCTTTACAAAAACCACGTACATTCCGTTCACATTGGATACATTATAGAGAAGGAAGAGAGTTCATATATGTCATACTGCCCTTGATTATTTTACACTCGCTAAACCCATAGTTGTTTCTCTCTTTTCTAGGATTGCTGCTGCACCAAAACTAAGTAATCTCTGCTCTTTCTGTCTCCGTAAAGTCTTTTTTCTAGCCACTCTGAGGTTCTGTTGATTGGTTAATTTGATATAGTCTTGGCACTTTGAAGTATAGCTCTGTTGAGTTGTGTTAGTTCTCTGTGTGTTACTCCAACTCTGCATTTTCACCTCAGGTTACAAGTAGTACTCAGTTCGACATGGCTATGGACACTTGACACTTCACTGTAAGTAGAAAAATCGAGAGTTTTGCATAATCGCGAGTTTTGCATAATTTGGCCAAGTCTGTCACTCACTTATAGGCTTATAGCCAAGTCTGAGTGACATATTTCCTTTGGCTAACATTATCTTGCATTTCTGTTTTAATTTGTCATGAGTACTTGGTTTTGTTTCAAACCAAGATTTTCTTCTGGCTGCATGTACATTTTGTCTTACAGAATCAGTATCTTTGTCTTTACTGATTGGAACAACACAAATTTTCTTCTTCTTTGGTGTTGGTGGCTTTTTTATGCTCATAGCTCATCATCTCACTCGCTTCCTGCAGCTGTATGCTGGTTGATTGTGCAAATTTGAGCGACGTCAAAAAAGCTGTTCCTCTTCCCTTCCATATAAAAGCTCGTTTCTCAGCGCAGGTTACCTGATTAAAAGAGAAGGACAGATATGATAAACGTATAGTTTGGGTTGTATAGGGTAAATCATACACTTAAATATTTAGTTCAATCAAAGAGTTTGCTTGACAGTATTCAAGCCTTCAAAGAGTAAAACGGAAGCTAGTTGGTTCGAGTTCTGGTATTTGTAAAGTTGATTGGAATAGAAGAGGTTCTCTGAGCTCTTGTAAGTGAGTTTTGGGCTGCTCTGAACTAAATGCATGGAGAGGAGAGAAACTATGCCCATGTCAGGATCAGGTTCTTTCTACATGCAGAGAGGAATGCCTGAGTTACATGGAACCCAGGATGTTCATTCTTTGTCACATTCTGGGATGCCTTTCCAATCAAATGTCATGGGCACCTCTTCAGGATCTGGACTAGTATCAGAGCCCCCTCCCACTGTTCTACCCAATAATCTTCGTGTGGGTGCAGCTATAATGCAACCATCTCCTATGCCCATGCGGAGGAAGAGAGGAAGGCCTCGGAAATATGGTCCTGATGGAAAAGTGTCATTGGCCCTCTCCTCCATATCGGCCGCTCCTCGGGGGATGAACACCTCAACTGCGAAGCGTGGTAGAGGTCGGCCGCCTGGTAGTGGGAGAAAACAACAACTAGCTCCATTTGGTAAGATTATTTTTGATAAAAGGCCTGAACAAGTTGAGAGCTTTTCTTTCTTTTATAATTAAATAGATTTTCTGCACATCATGGTTTTATACAACTTAGTTTCTGGAATGTGAGGTGCTGCATAAAGGTAGTAGCTGCTACTTAGTGCCAAATGAAAAGCTAGGATGTGATAATATTTGCCTTGCTCTGTTTCTATTGGTTGTTGTAGTTTTATCTATTGTTTGCTAATCAGTTAGAGGCCCTTAACTAATATAGGTAGCTAGATGGGATTTCCCCTCTCCCTCGGTGATGTTTGTGCTCTCTTTTGTGGAACTTTTGAGCGAGTGTTTATGTATGGATGTTGTTTAATTGTCTTGCCAGGCAGATTGGTGTCTGGTTCAGCTGGTGTGGGTTTCACTCCTCATGTGATCACTGTTGCGATAGGGGAAGTATGCATCCTGACACTATTATCCTTCTATGTTATTTTTGCTGGCTTAATATTACTCGATGCAAGTAGACATTAGGTGGATGTCTGTAATATTGTAACCTTACATGAATAGTTCTGTGAATGCTTCTTCTTTACTCTCCCTTCTCTGGTCTGGTGGTCACGATGCTGCTCTTTTGCTTGTATTAGTGGTAAAAATTCAAGAAGAACCTTCATTCAGTTGACAAGGACTTCAATGATATAATGAGAATATAAAGAAGCAGAGTGCCTTGGCCCAATGAACCTCTTTCGCTTTGTACTTTGACAACTTGGAGCTGAAGTATGGGGCTTGAGCAAATGAATGTGAGAGAAATGAAATTCCGTGTGAAGAAACTAACACCCCCAAGTTACTATAGTGATGGTTTGATGACCTAGAATGGTTTATTTCCCATATACATCTGGCTCCCCTTACCTCGCGTGGAGGTAATGATGTCGTTGTATATGTAAATATGATGGATGAGGATTGAGGACGAAACTCAAAAGAAATAAATATAAAAGAAAGAAAGAGAGTTTCACAGATAACCTCAGTGCGATCCTGTTCTAATAGGTCTGAAAATCTGTGACAACTATGAATCATTTACAGGGTTTCTGTTTTTGAAGTACAATTGTTGTCTATGAATGTAACCCATGCGGTTCTTATGTCACTGTATTTGTTCTTCTACATTGCACAGGACATTTCAGCAAAACTCTTGGCGTTTGCGCAACAAGGGCCTCGAGCTGTTTGTGTTTTGTCAGCAAATGGTTCCGTCTCCTCAGTTACCCTGCGCCAACCCTCAACTTCTGGTGGCACCATCACATATGAGGTCTTTCATCTTAACCACATAATCATCTGATAGAAAGCTTAGGGCATCTCCTTTGTTAAACTGCTATTGAGTATTTGTAGTTTCCATCCCAGGACTAATGACTGATTGACTGTTCACAATTCTATGCTTATATCTCAGTCCTCAGATAAAAGCTGTAATCTATCACTTTTTGCAACTTCACTTATCCTCTCAGGTGTAACTACACTATACGGACATTAGAACCTTGGATTATTATCCTGGACTGATTATGTACTGTTGAAACCAATGAAACCTTGTCCGAAACCCAGGGTTTTCTTAAGGTCTTCACATCCCTTCCGTTGTTAAACTGATGTATTCCAACATTCAATGATTTACTTCTGCTCATGCAGATGCTAATGTAATAATCTTCTCACTGCATACACGTCATAACCAACTTCGTGTTTCGGACACTTCGTAGATTTTTCACAAAAACCTTGACATCATGAGATTGTGTTCGAATGTGGACACTAATGTGAGAATCGTGTTGATCGATATGGTATTTCATATTAAGACCGCCTTTCGCCCTGCTCAGTCTCATGTAATTTCTTTGTTAAAACCTGTGATTGATTTATCTGTTTATCTTCTTTTAAGACTAGTGTTTGCAAATTGCTTTTGTAGGGGCGCTTTGACATATTATGCATGTCAGGCTCTTTCTTGCTCTTAGATAATGACAGTTCTCGTGATAGAAGTGGCGGTCTGAGCGTTTCACTTGCCAGTCCGGATGGCCGTGTTATTGGTGGGGGCGTTGGTGGAATGCTTATCGCAGCCAGCCCTGTTCAGGTGACCCTCCGATCCCTATCCTCAACCAAAATCGTTACATTGATAGACTTATAAGCAGTCTTCGTCGAATAGTAGCATGTCAATAACTCTTACGATTTTCTGCTTCTGTCCTAGTCCTATACCTCTTTCCTAGGCTGCTCCAACTACTTAGTATGCTAACTCTCGCTTTCGTTTGACTCGATGTAAATGTCTTTGCCATTTCAGGTTGTAGTTGGGAGCTTTATATGGGCTACTCCAAAGACAAATCGGAAGATTGAAAAAGGAACTGAAGGTGGTGGAGATTCAGAGCATTTTCCAGTCGCCAGTACTGTGCAGACTCCATCAAGTGCTCGGCAGAGCCAAAACCTGACTCCAACCTCCTCAATGGGTGCCTGGGCTAGTCATCAGACATTAGACATAAGAAATTCTAGTCAGCAGACGATGGACATAAGAAATCCTAGTCAGCAGACGTTGGACATAAGAAATTCTAGTCAGCAGATGTTGGACATTAGAAATTCACATGATATTGATCTGATGCATGGATGAAGGATCGCTGTATATATCTCTCCCCTTCTGAAGCTGTACTGATGTCTAATCTAACTATCATAATTAGCTCGACCAAAGGAAAGGTGTAGCGTTTTTAGTCTTGATACTCCCTTATTATACCCATGGAAACAATGTTTATGTCATTCTAAGATAGCAATCAATATCAATTCATCTTCTTAGCAAATGTGATCAACATGCCTCTATACGCTTTCTTTGATATTTGATCACTGCGATTTAGCCCAGAAAACCTGCACATGAGAATGACCATGTCAAATATCTAGAATTGTCTAAATTTCTCGTTTCAAGTTGATTAATGAGTCACTTCCACGAAGAGCTTCGTGTACTGCAAATGAAGTATTTGTGATTTATGCGTGTCCACTGATTAGAAGTATGGACATGTAAACAATTGAGCAAAAACTTTGTGCAGAAAAGTTGCTGGCCTGTTAAAGAAAAAAGGGGAACACTGATGTAGCCTGTGAAGAGTTCCCCCATCAGATTGGACTGCCAACTTCTTTGAGTTTTTTTTTTTTTTTTGACAGATAGACTTCAGAATACAGAAGCTCTAAAAGTTTGTTGACATATAAATAATGCTACTTGCTAGGCTTCACAATTTCGCGGTATGATTTTCGGATTTCCTAGCGCGCTTAAATCGTCATTGTTGCGCTAGTCTTTTAGACTTCACTAATGAGTATGAGAAGCTAGAAATGTGTGGTTATGAAGGACTGCAATGCATTTCTTGGTTCTTCTGTCAAACTTGGACATCATTCTTTGTTACAGTCAAGATCGCAAGTTCAGCGAAGCTTGCAGCATTGATCAATTACGGAGTACTTTCTTTGGAATCCCAGTCTTCAATTTAGCTTTGTCAATGCTCATGCAACTTCGTGTACTTCGTTTGGCTCGATAGCAACCGGATTAGGTCAGCCAACTTGATGGACAACCCAGTTCATAGATCATACCTAATCATTATTGTGAGTATACTTAGGGTGCTCAAACGTCAAGAATACTTGAGATGATACCTAATCATTACCAACCTGACTCCCTCTTTAGTTTTTCTGACTATGTTTGTACTTTGTACACCTATCACTTATCCTTACACATACAAAGCCCGTACACTTCCCTTTTCCTCCGCTTAATTTTACTCTTACATTGATCTTGGCTAGAAAGCCATATGCTTTTTCACATTTAATCGTAATTGAAAGGACACATGAATACATTATTTCTACAATGGTTGGTCCTATCAAAATTTGTGACGATTTTATGAAGGAATATTATGAAGGAATTTAGGAAGGGCTAGTATTGTCAATTGATTAAATTGCCTGTACTATAAACCTCGATCTTAGCTGTCATGATCCGTACTTTGTCCGTAGCAAAAAGTACAAAGAGGAGGTTACGTTACTGCTGTATGCGTGTTCGCACGTAGTACAGTAGACAGTAAAAACATAATTTTCTTTCACATTTAACCATCTAATCATCTAGACATGCCGAGATGGTGCACCCTCTCGAAAGTATGTTTACCTTTACTGATGGAAAAACCTGAATGCTATGGTTATTTGATTTTTGACAATTTCGTTTAAAAAGTAAGCTAAGACAAAGTTGTGAGGTGATTTCATGTATGTAGAATTATACTGGAAATGAGTTTATAGAGTCCTTGTAAAAGCTTTGGCTGGGAAGAATTACCTTTCCAGGTTCGATCAGAAGCAGTAAACTAAGCTAAGCTAGCAGTAGTTTAATTTTGTCATTCGTGTTATACCAATTCATTAGATCGATCATGGTGAAATTAATGTTGCAAGAAATTGTTCACTAACCTTCTAGCTAAAAGCCTAAGACAAATTAAATAATGCTTGCAAGGAAAGATGGCTATTGTATGTAGTACCGATCTGTAAAGTTGCATGTCCAAGAGCCAATTGCAATAAGCCCACTTTTAGACGGTTCGGAAGCATTATTATATTGTTATCATATCCTCCTGGTATTCAACTAGTGTAACTAAAAAAAGGAATGTAGCGTTTAGGGAGAACCAGGAAAGCAAAACCCCGAAAGCTAGTTCATGGGAAAATAATCCGAACTATTAGACATGGTAAGATCGAAACAATGATAGTCATATACGTAAGTACGAAACTTCCAGATTTTGTTACCATCATTGGTTGGATTGACAAAAGAAAGAAATATAATGCTCGGTAGTCGTATACTCGTATCCTTTAATCATCACGTGATTGAAGCATGACTACCTATATATGATGAACTTTTCAATCATCAATTCTGGATTTTAGCAAGTACAACTTTTCTTCTTTTTTACCAACCTGACTCTCCTTTAATTCGTCTGACCATGTTTCTACACCTACCTACCACTTATCCTTACAATTTCCTTTTCCTCCTCTTTAGTATACTGTTACATAGATCCTAGCCAGAAAGGCATGCTTTACACATTCTCATCAGTTGAAATGACACCAATATATCTATAATAATAACATCAAAAACTCTGATCCGAATTATCTTTGTCTGATTAGAATTGCTGGTAACTAAAAACCCACATAACAAATGTAAAATAAACATCTGTTGACTATAAACAAAGTAAAACAATATAGTAAAATGCAACCATAACCATTCATAACCCATGATATATATTAAATCTCATTACATAAAACACCGATCCTTAGAGAAATATTCAATACGTATATAGCCCAATAATATAGTGAAAAACTGATGCACTAATTAATGCACTATATATATAGAGTACTGCGAACCCTAAACCATGACCAAATTAATTATGTTGCCTATGATAAAACAACAATAAACATACTAAAGTTAGATAGTAATGTCACATGCATGCCAAACTAAAAATAAGATAAGAAACCAATTGCATCTTCAAAGCTCAACCCAAGTAGGCCAATCCCGCTTGTCGGTGCAAGACAACGTTGTATGAAGTAGACATCCATGAGAAAAGCATTGGCTGAGACAACATTGTATTGGTTTAAGTGGGCAAAAGGGTGCTTAACAATCTTAACCTTGAGGAGGAGTAAGGCGAACAATATGATTATCGCGACTATCATGAAGAGATGTGTCCATGGTGGGTTAACCTCGGAGGTTCGGGCCCATGGGATGTGGTTCCTGATGGTTAGAGCCGCGAAGATGAGTGGGATGTGGATTGTGGCCAAGATTGTGCCAATGATTATGGTCATGATGAGCTCATAGGTGTGGTCGCTACTGCCTGGCCCACCGTTGCTGAAGTAGTAGCAGGTGAATGACAGCGTGGCTGCCAGAGTGGCGAGTAGGGCCCACACTGTTGCGAAACGTGGAGAGTTCGTTATTTCCTCAATCTTCCCTCTTGCGTAGTTCATTAATCCCTTAATCTTCTCACTTGTGGACTTCATCATTCCCTTAATCTTCTCTCCTGTGGAGTTCATTTTTTCCTTAATCTTCTCTCTTGCATTCTCCATTTTCTGCTCTCTGGGTGTAATTATCTGGGAGGAAATATCCTATATAAAGAAAAATGGTGAATGTATAATGAAGGAATATAGGAAGGACAGTATTGTCAATTCATTGCATGTACTATCTATCCTCTTAGCTGTTTGATTCACCCACGCATAAAGTACACTCCTACGTACATACCTAGAGGTGTCAATCGGGCGGTTCGGTTCGGTTACGGTTCGGTTTTTCTCGGTTCGGGTCATATCGGTTTCGGGTGGTGTCGGTTATAATAGA
>CAAKMY010008213.1:0-42253 GCA_901111285.1 Corrigiola litoralis
GAGGGGGGTGGGGGTGGGGGTGGGAATGCTAATCAATTAAAAACCCACACTCACTCACAATCCACCCTCACAAATCACAATCGCTAAGATGAATTGCTACCCTCCATTCTGCTCTATCCAATGTGGGGATTTTGTTATGAATTCAAGAAATTATCATGGCTTTTGGATTTTTGTGATTTTACTTGTGATGTTGCTACTTTTGGTTGATACTTACTATGATTTTGATAAGGTGTTGACTTTTGTAATGAATTCAAGCAACTATGGTTGTTTTGGACTTTGGTATATGTGAAAATTTAGTTATTTTACTTGTGAGTTGTGATGTTGGCTTCATTTGGTTGATTTTTACTTTGATTGTCGGTCAAGTTTTGATTTTTGTAATGAATTCATTATGTTTGTTTTGGACTTTGGTATGTTTAATTCTAGTTTGCTTGTTACTTTCTTTGGTAGTTCATCAAGTTCCGGTTTTCTTGAATGAACCTGAGTAGTGTTATTGGTTTTGGTATGTGGGTGCTCTGTACTTTGGCTTGTATTTCTGTCATTTGTGATGTTTGTGGAGTTCATCTCGAGTTCAATTGTTTTTGATTGAATAATGTGGTTGAATGAAAGTAATTATAAAATATATGTGGTTGTCTTTTAATGGGAAGGAAGTAAAAGAGGAATACATTTTTTGTTTTAAGTACCAAGGAACGAGTTTGAAATTAAATACCTCACACTCACTCACAATCCACAATCATATTAGTGTTTCTTTAACTAGAAAGTTTATTACAGGCTGTCTATTTTTGATTTAAATTAAAAATAGACGATCCTTTCTTTTAAAGCTAAAATGGAATGATCACATTTTACTTTTTGGCAAAAAGTAGTCAGGTTTGACAATGTTGATAAAATGGGCTACTTTTCTCACGTTGTGACTAGTTCTTTTTAAGCTAAATTAGACCGCCTTTCTAAACAATTTGTATTCCTTAACTGCATGTTGATCGTAGTGTTTGAAGATTGCGCATTTATTGCATCTTTCTTCGGAAATAAAATCCTATTGAGATAACTGCTTTTTGATTATTTTTTTCTTGAGCTTGTATCTACATCGACTTTATTTTTCTTTTTTGTCTTGTCTTCCCTATTTATTATTGGATCATTTGCTTAGTTATCAGTATATCAGCTCTGTCAGTGTCAGGCATTATGACCTTTATAGTTCACTTGATGCTAGGCTGTTTTCTAAATTTATGTAAATTACAGTATGATTAGCTATGCAGTTTTGAAGAACATGGATCACATGTATGACCTTGTAATTCATTGTTACCTAACCAGGTTGAGCATGCACACAGCTGGACCTGTATGGATATTTATGTCTTTGCAACACCATATCGAGTGACATGGGACTACTATCTTCTATCTCGAGAACATACAATTGAGTTCAAGGAGTGGGCAGGGAAAGCAGAATATGAATATGTGAGTTATTTCTCTAGGTTTGGAGCATAGTTTCCTCTTTGAGGTCAATATTAGAAATTCATTTTACCCTCTGGATTTCAGGTATTAGGACGTGGTGTCTCAATCTTTCTTATGCAAGGGGGAATGCTTGGAACACTGCAAGCATTGTGGGAAGTCTTTCCTTTATTTACCAATACTGGCTGGGGTGAAAACTCTAACCTTGCATTTCTTAAGAAGCATATGGGTGCTTCCTTTGAGGAACGTCCTCAGCCGTGGGTTACCAATATTACTAATATTACTGCTTCTGAGATCCACTCTGGAGACTTCCTTGCTATATCCAAAATTCGTGGCCGATGGGGTGGATTTGAGACCCTGGAGAAGTGGGTGACAGGATCTTATGCTGGTCATAGTGCTGTGTGCTTGAGGGACTCAGATGGAAAGCTTTGGGTTGCAGAATCTGGACATGAAAATGAGGAGGTATGTGTTAGACACGTCAAAATAGATCAAATACTCCTTTTGCTGTTAGTACTTATGGGCTTATGGCTACTTAAATCATGCAGTTACTTCATCTTTAGTACATTTTTTCTTTGCTACGTGTGCTTATTTGATTTAAATCATGTAACGCTGTTAGGCTGTTACAATACTTTGACGAACGTGATTTTCCTGTTCACTAGTTTGGATCAAATATACTGTCATCGTATAACCATCTCCACCACTCTATATGTCATTCTATAACCATCTCGACCACTCTATATGTCTTACCAGTTACCTTATCAGTCCACTGTAGAAATTTAGGTTACATTTAAACGTAGCATCAGAAGGGGGAAATTCTACCACTGAAAATAAATGGAGCATTTCATGGTCAACAAGTAGTGGTTTAGGAGGGAGGGGGTAATGAAAGAGATGCAGGATGCAAATTAGTCTTCTCGTTGGGTAGAAGCTAGAAGGTGAAGACTGCTTCAGATCTCCAAGACTGCTATTGCTTTCTACAAGTGCCCTCATGTCCCAGATGAGCTCTAGATACGCTAAGTTCTACCTCGCTTCCAACTAATCTTTTTAATATCCATCTCATCTTTTCCTGCTATCCGTTAATACAATCTAACTGTGTCTTTTTCTCTCTACAGTGCTTCCTATTCACTCTCTTCTTTCATGTTAACTTCAATAGAAGTCACACCCACCTTTTAGATGACTTTTGGGAAGACGATATTACCAACCTAAATTTGTAATCACTCCCACTATCTCTACATTTTGTTTAATATGAATGAGACGAATGAATTGTTGATAGAGATTTTAGAGTGCAAAAGTTGTCACGCATGACTTCTGTCTTAAGTGTTTTTTGTCTATTTTTTTTAAAGATAAATCAGTGCATCTTTACCACTGTAGATTGTTGAGCTTAAGCTTGTAATTAAGTAATTTTCAGCCCCATAACCTAATATCCACGTCATTGAAGTCTTTAACTTTAAGTTGTATCTTCTTGTAGCACAAAGGGTGTTTGGTCCTCTTCTATTCAATCCCTCTATAGTGTTTATGATGAATGAATAATGATACCTCTATTGTATCTTCGATTGTGGTTGATTGAGCAACAGAATAGACTCTTTTTGCTTTAGTGTTGATTTTGTTCTCTGATTTCAAAGTTTGAGCTATTCATGTCATAACTAGTTGAAGCCCATATGCTTCATCTTTGTTCTTTACTATTTGAATTCGTTTGATCATAAGTTACCCTTTTATTGTTTGAGGCTTCTATAACTCCCCTCTCCTCTTTTCTACTGTCTACATTGTGGAAGAGGTGGAAATATGAAAAATTATAATTGCTGAAAGATGAACAATACTTATAATTTTATTCCCTCTACCACAACCTCTTTCCGTTTCCATCCGGTACTTGTTTCCGTGCAACATAGGCGTTGACTATACTCTTTATCCATACTGACCTTTGCAATGTGTGTTGGGAAAATATATATATATACTAAAAGCAAGGCAAATGCAATGGCTAGATAACAAGTTAGAAGCTTGCTGCTCATCGGTTCTTTTAAAGATTAGATTTGTTTGCTCTGATGCATTGGTATCAGCAAGAAATCAAGTAGGATATAGTAAGAAGAGAAATGGATGTTTTTCTGCCACTCCAAATGCCAACCTGTGGATCATATGTGTTCCTTGTTGAAAAAGCACGAATTAGTCTTTCATAACTTGGAAACTGCGTCTTTTCATGTATAGACCTATAGGGCACGTACAGTGCATGATCTGACACTAACGGCGGTCAGAGGTGGCTACTAATGTCCCAACTCCTGAGGTACTTAACGATGCATAATCTTACTCATGGGCTAATCAATGGAACCAAAAAGAACGTTTCATCTATTTTATTATCCAAATTTCTCATGAAACAGTTCATCTGTGTATTGGTCTTCCTGTACTGGACCAATGGACCCCACAAACATAGCGATGGTGTTTTTTCCTCATCTCTTTCATGATATACTCACTGTGATCGAATTACAATCTGGTCCCTATTGTTGGGTGTATAATATATATAAACGGTGAGGGAAATACACTGGCTAGATCACAACCTTAAGGTGCATTGGTAACTTCCTAAAGACTAAAGTCTTGCTCTTTCCTCTTGTATCTTCATTAACTTTAAATCTCATACATACTTGTGTGGAAATCCCCAACACTGTACCTGCATACACACGCAGAAACTAAAGAAGGAACTTGAGAAGGGGGCAGTCTTATGTCTTTACAAGAAAAGCTATAAAGAAATCAAGCCTTGCGCTACTGATTGTTGCGTAATATCTCAGCTTTGAAATTAGCATGTAGCATCAAGGTGGTGGCCTCTAACAAAAGTTACACCGGCTGTCGGCTACTTATTTCGTTGCTAATAGGTTTGAAATCATTAATCCATTGTGCCTTTGTGGTTTGTATTATAGTAACAGTAGTCTGTTTGCTTATAATTTCTCAGTTCCTTTTTGGCTTTCCTGGCTCACTATCTCTCAGTTACTTCCTTTTTTCAAGAAAAAAAATCTTTTTTTCCCTCCTCCATGTTTACCAGTCCCGGTGGTTCTTTTAAATTCAGACTCTTATAGTGCCTTGCCTCAATAAAATTCACCTAGCTCTTTCCTGTATGGAAAAGCATATAAGTTTGATTCCGTAGAGGTTTTTTAACCTTTACTTTTTATCAAAAATTTTAGTATCATCATATCTTGTCTAATCAAAGTGTAATGTCCCACTTGTAATATTATATTCTGTTTCTACTTGGTCTTGTGAGGAGGTCGTCTCTCTGAGGTTAGAGCTGCTGACTTGTTTATCAGTTTGACAAAGAATTTTCTTGAATTTCATGCTACAGGGAGAAGATGTTGTAGCGTTGCTTCCATGGGATGAATGGTGGGAATTTGAGTTGACTAAAGATGACTCCAATCCCCACATTGCTTTGCTACCCTTACATCCTGATTTGCGAGCCAAGTTTAACTTAAGTGCTGCATGGGAGTATGCACGAAGCATGGATGGATTGCCATATGGATATCATAACCTTATATTCAGCTGGATAGACACTATCGATAAGAACTATCCTCCCCCACTGAACGGACATCTGGTATGACATTCTTTCCGAGCTTTTGTCTATAGCAGTTGAGCTCTTTTATACTCCTTGGGACTGAGTCCTTTCTGGTTTCATAGTCACATTCTCTTCTGAAGCCTGATTCATGTGTCCTGGTTATGAGTTCATTTCTCCTGTCAACACTGTATTGTCTTTTTGTTTAGTATTCAAAACCTTGCTCTATTGCAATGGTGACTTATGATGCCATCAGAATTCAGAACGGATATTTTCGAGTATCTATATCTGTGTGATGTATAAAGGAAGAAGTTGTATCTATAGCCCAAACTCAATTCAGCAGGGTTTTGTTTAGACATCATCTACTGAAAAAATATTGAGAAGTATAATATTGAGAAGTTGTACCTTGTTTTTGTTTGGTCTGCTTGCTTTCTCAGCTACTAGTGGTAGATGTACCCCTGGTTTGCATTGATCTTGGACCTACATATTGGACTAGGCCATACCCTTTGATAAGAATTACTAGGAAAGGACATAGGAAGTTTGACATTTTATGCCTCGATATGATAGTATAAGGATACAGTTGTTTCTGCCAGAAAAATTTAATATTCTGGATACCCATATTGAAATGCTATATTATTACTATTAAGGAAGTAGTATCTTATTTAGCTATGAGATACAATTATCTTCTAAGTGCATTGAGGTTCTTTTAACCCTTTCTATAAACGTTTTTTTTTTTTTTTTTTCTAATGTGTGCCTGGGGGCACATGTTAACGTTTATGAGATTTCGTAGAAGTTGTGAATCTCACATTAAAATGGGGGTGAAATGTAACGATTCTCAACGTGTCACATTTCACCCCCATTTTTATGTGGGATGCACAATTTCCTTGGTATAATAAATTTTGACATGGGCGCACATGAGCAATATGGAAAAGAAAATAAACATATCTGGAGGACCAGAAACGCAAAGCAGCGGCCTAGCTCAGGCTAAGGCTAACTCCAAATATTTAGCTTCGTGCTTTATTGAAAGATGACCAATGTCAAGTGCTTCGTACAAGCAAACAAAGGGTTGCAGTCACTGGCTTTGTAACAGGAATTTTGGAATGCATTGAGTTAGTTTTTATAGCTGGAGAAGTTCTCTATTAGCCACCTTTTATGTCACTAGAAAAGGTTACAAGTTTGTTGGACAGTTCAATGATGACCTTAGACTTGACTGCTTGCTGTTGTACACAATTTATAATTTAACTCGGGTTGCTTGTTGTTATTCTTAGTTCCATTTGTATTTTTTCTTTGCAGGTTGCTTCTGTTATGACAATATGGTACCATATGCAGCCTGCATATGCTGCAAACTTGTGGAAGGAAGCGTTAAACAAAAGGCTTGGTACTGAGGTAAATGTTCCCTACATTATCTCTCTTGCGTCCTCAGTCCTTGTGATTGACTGCTATCTAAAATGCTTTGTGCTTTATAAATTGTAAAAGCTGATAGATTTTAATGTCAGATCCAATGCGATGTTGTAATTCCTGAGTTTGATCTTGTAACTCAAGCCTGCCTCATCCAGCTCTCCTTCCCAATCCTCCCCCCTTCCCTGGATATAATGAGGAAAAAATATAAAGGAACATGGTAACATAATATACATGAATACAGAATACTAGGAACATTGGGACTGGTTTACAAATGAATGCAGTGGGCGAAACAGATTTATTGATTATAAGGATGTTGCTGGTATTGTGAGAGCTTACTTGTCTGGTGCTGTTCCCCATTACTGTGCAGGATCTCGACCTTCCTGACATTCTTGTGGAAGTTGAAAGACGTGGCTCATCTTTTGATCAGTTGCTTACCATACCAGAACAAGATGATTGGATTTATGAAGATGGAGCATCAGTCTCATGTGTTGCGTATGTGCTTCAAATATACAAGGCAGCCGGACTATTTGGTCCACTTTCTCGTTCTGTTCAAGCAACTGAGTTCACTGTAAGTCTTGTTTTTCATTGATTTTTTTATGGTCTTTGTTTGTAAGCTATGGTCGTTTCCCTACACTTTATTTGGTTAATGTTACGGAATTAGAACACTAGTGTACATGGATTAACTTTGTATGTGTTAGCCTATTGTTTGCCAAACAGCTATTAACTTCGATTTAGTAACATGTTGCGGTTGCAACTTGCACGGAGGGCATAATCTGAAAGTGGTCTCGGCGATTATGCAAACCAAGCCTTTCATTTCTCTCATCTTTGCGGTAGCGCCCTAGATGGGAGAAATACCTGCATAGGGCTGTAAATTTCACTTGTCTTTTTTTTTTGCTCCTCGTTAAGTTTTATAGGTAGGGCTTAAAGATGGTGGGTGATGTAAAAGTTAAATGCCAGATAATTGGCTGTGAACAGTAGTACACAGAAAAGTCCTCTTTATAATTATTTAATGTTACTGCATATTCGTTATGAGGTTTTGCCAAATTTCCCATCTTCATTGTAGTTATTTGATGAGTAGAATGCATGTCATTAAATTATAAAACGTACCCCTCCCCCGGCCCCTTCCTACCGAGGTGGTCTAATTGCATTGCTACATCACTCTGTGATAGTTATAAAATTGGGTGTATAAGTTGTGAAAATTTGATTCAGAACTTGAGGCTTGTATATGAGAGTTATTTCTTGCTGAATAAAGGGTTATAAGTTCTGCTTCATGTATCGCAGATAAAGGACGCATATTCACTAAAATTCTTTGAAACTGATTTGAGTCGTCTGCCAAGTTGGTGCAATGATGGTGATAATGTGAAGCTTTCTTTTTGTCAAATCCGAGGGAAATATAGAATGGAACTACCTGGATACAACACTATCGATCCTTATCCCCACATGAATGAAAGGTGCCCATCTCTTCCGCCCAGATACAGCAGACCCAAAACATGTTGAGAATGAGCTGCCAAAAACCAGGGTACATTTCCAGATTCATGCAGATTAGCGGAAAGGGACTCTTGCATGTCGACGTTGTACATGAAATCACTGATAATGATATAGGATGTAAATTTGGTGTAGTTACCCCCTATTTGAGTGGGTTGTTGGATGTTTGTAAACGTAAACAATTTGTAGTATCTGTACGAGCTCTGGTGCTACTTAACTTTGTATGTGCCCTGATCTCTTTAGCATATCTTGTCTTCGAAATATGAAGACAGCATCACCTATATGTCAAGTTGTACTGAATTCTAGCCGCTCTGATGCTAATTGATTTTGTATGTACCACGATATCTGTAGCGTTTACTGTCTTAAAAATATGAAGCTGTCATACGCGATACGCCTAACTTCTTATTGTTTAGTTGTACTAAATTTTAACAGCAAATGATATGCAAATGTCTTACTGCATTAGTCGCTGAGGTCAATGGGGTGCAATTCAAGTCATTCAGAAGCGGCCTGTGTGGCTGTGTGTGTAGGGCTCCGGACTCTGGAGCCTTCTTTCTCTTTCTTACACTTTACAAAAAGCAATGAGTGAACTGTGCTTCTGACTAGTTGAAGGGCCAAATAAAGAGAAGATTTTTTAGCACAATATGATACTCCACTATTGTTCGAGCTTGAAAGGCCAAAAAGGTAATATTTGTTAGATGGTAACATTGGGTTTCACAACAAAGAAAAGTAGGGTGCATTAGAAACTGCCCAATTGCTCATTGAAGAACATAGCTTCTCAACGTAAGCTCCAAAAAGTCCTTAAATATAACTTTTATCAAAATCAAAATGCCCTTCAGTAATAGTCCCACCCCTTTCTCTCGCTCCCCTCACTCAGTCCAGTGATTCAGTGAATCAACTGTTTGGTCGTGGTCTCCCTTGTCTGTTGGTCTTTGCGTTTGCTTGGTCGTCGGTATTCATAGTAAGGTTCTAGTGTCTAGTCCTTGTGTTTACGGAGTATGTTGTTCTTCTGTCGCATATTGTGGACTTCCAAGTTTAATCAAATCTGTCATTCCAAAAGACAATGAAACAATCTGTTACCTACAACACTTTATCTATCAAGCAAGGTCAAGGATTTCGTTGAGGGGTGAGAATATCAAACAGAAAACTTAAAAACTACAATCCAGAGGAGGGACAACAATGCAGAACCAATTACTCTTATATTCGAGCTGCTCTCGCAGAAACATAGTTGAGCAGACTCCTGAGTCCTGATTATCAAAGTAACCACTAGGTGTGCACACAAGTATACACTAGTCAATTCAATTCAATACACCACCAGTACATCTCTGTGAGCAATGTTGCCTCGCCTTACACTTCTTCCAGATAGTGATGGAAGAACAACTTTCTCAAAGGCCAACTAGCATAAACTAAGCTGTTAGCGTTTCTACATAACCAGGGTCTAGTACAGTTGTGAGAAGACACCAAGATTACGAAATTCATACACAAATGCATACAAATCAATCATAGTACAAAGCTCTTCAGGACATATCCAAGTCAGACAGTAACTTTATGTGATCATTCAGGCTTTGCAGGCAAATGGTTGCCACCGCTTGCTACCTTGTATACATAAAACGCAGTCATGAAAGCACTGCAAATCAGATGAAACAGAAAGTGGTCATGAGCTAGCAGAAAAGCAGCAAGTCATTATTAAAAACTTTAAGTAATGGCCTAATGGGCCAAATTCCTTTGATCAGCAAAAGTGTTTCTGTCCGTATTTTGGCTAGGACACTGACGAATCATATGATTTTCTTAGATAACAAGTAGCGGCTGATAGTATGCTCACCATATAAGCATATGAAACTACAAACCTACACCTTACTTTATGTACTCTGTTTTAGCATGACTTGTAATTTATGAAGAAAACATTTCCGAGATTCAAACAGCATACGAAATGTTAGCAAGGCACACCACAAAAAGCAAGAACAGAGCAGAGTGATCTAGGTATGTATCTAAGTACCTGATTCCAGCAATCATCCCAGCAGGCATGACCTTTGAGGTCTCCATGTAACGCTGTCCCATGACATATGTAAGCCCAGTGGCGGTCGCTGTTGAGGCAGATGGTAATTTCAAACTTTAAATACCCATGTTCATTCAATCTATCAATACAGAACTATTATGACTTTCCACAGTTCAAACATTCATGAAAGATTGATTATAGGCTATTGCAATCTGATTCAATGATCACCGAATTCTGAAGACATGTTCAGATGCAGGAAGAGACTAAAAAAATAAAAGCAACACATAAAGTGAGTATTGAATGCTGGAAGCAACCTTTGATGCGAATTGTGTAAAAAGAAGCAACTCATATAATGCGAATTGTCTAACTATGTAAGCATTACACAATAACCATTCAATTCGAATAGCACCAAAAGAAAAAAAAAAACAATAACTATTCGATTTCCACGTGTTTGCTGAACTTAATCAGCTTTTAAAATTAGTTATTTTGCACACCATGCATTCACAAAACTACAAAAGTACAAGAGTAGAACATTTGGTCATTTTATTCATCATGATAATCAACCTAACATAGTTTTAGATCTTCTCAAAACTCCTGCACGAATACGTGAGTCTCATATCTTGGCTTTCATTAAAATGCTTTTCCTTGGCCTAAATTACAGGAACCATTTGCATCCACTAGCTACTAGAGTACTAATTTAACTCACAATCTATATGGAAATTGTCTTTAAACAGTCTGAAGATGTCTAATTAAGGATCAATTGGTCTTGACTTGGTAATAGAAAGGTCACGCAAAGTGCCTAATTAGTCTATAAATATTATGTTATATTCGTTTTACCCAAATGAAACAAGGCGGCACAATAACATGAAAGCAAAGTCGAAATGTCTTGGTCTCAAGATAGAGGCACAGATGGATGCCTCCACAGTCTGGATTGAAACGAACTGGCAGAAATATTAGCTATACTAAACCCATCTTACGCCAACCAACCTAAAACAAATCAATCCACCAGGATCAGTCCTCTACATCTATAGGGCGCAAGTACGAGTCTCAAAATTTTTAGTCTTGAAGATGAAAATGCCCTGAGGAGAATGAGAGGTTCCTAGCCACGATTGTCATTGCTGGTAAAAGGCCAAAAGGAGCAGTGAAGCCTCATGATGTGTCTTCAACACAGTAACCTCCCAAGAAATTTCCAATGGACAGGAAATCAGGAGGAATAATGAATGCTTCAAATAACTTCAAAATCAATTAAAGAAACCCACAACAGGATTAGATCAGCAGCTTACTTAATGCTGGGTTTGTCGTCCAAGAGCTAAGCTTTCAGTTACCCCAACTCAGCCAGCATTTCCGATTTGAAAAAGAAAACTTAAGCTCAACCGCCACTATTTAGTGCACATTTCATGGAACAGGTTACACCAATCCAATTTTATCCATATTTACTGCAAAAGCCATGAGCTACAACACATTGTCACCACCATTTCCTACATCAGTCTAATGACAAATCAGAAGAGGCAGCTAAGTCCCTAATTAATTATCCATCATTTTCCACTTCGCTTGATCAGACAAAGACAACATATTTCACCCATAGTCCCATACCACGTCTTTGTAGATACATCTCCTACTCAGTATTGCAAGATCAATGGTAATGAAGGAAATAACGCTGAATGTAGTACTATATTTTCCATCACCACAAAGCCTTTGAGGCTTTGTCATCACTAACCCACCATGATAACACTAAGAACAAGCAGAAAACTTCAAAAATCTATGCAATAATTTTTCGAAACGAGCTGCAAAATCAAGTCTAGAAACTGATCCTACAATACCAAATACTCCAAGATTATCTAAAGAAACATCCTTTTACTACTAATTCTCAAATAGCTTTGTCGTTATTGTTCATGACAACCTCTGTATATTTTGGTCCATAAGGAAGCGCAAAGGCCAATGCAAGCGAAATTTGAACCTAAGCCATGGTTACAATCTCCCAAGTCCCAACGACTTCCCCAACTGAGCTAAGCCTTTAATTACAGCGCTAAAGCGGAGTACAATTGGACCTCCAAAAAGGTCAAACAACCCCACTATAGACAACATCAATAATTCTATAGCATTGCAATGTATACACATTGATCACATTCCACAGGAGCAAGGTTATCCCAATGCACTTAAATTCAACTTGCACAGGAATTGTCCCAGGTTCGAATCCTCATATCCCCTCCCCTGCACCATTAGCTACTCCAATGTACCAAAAAAACATGGCCACATTCCAAAATTAACCAACAACAATTATGCACCCAAAAAAACATACCAACACTATAACATATTCCCCATCAAGTCATCAACTCATCATAATGCAAAGATTAACAAACATTATAAACACAATATAATTCTACATTACCACAAAAAGAACTCATCTTGAGCACACCAAACAAACCAATCAAAGAAAAGGCAACATACCAGTCTCAAGAAACAAGGCAAAGTAAGAATTTCTCCTCTTCTTAAAGGAATTCAGACTCAAATAGCCAGCTAAAATGAGCAGCAAGCCAGCACCAGCACCACCACCAAGTGATGCCAAGCTGCCCTTCTTGGCATACCCGATCAACCCACCCATAAGAAGGACCATCCCATATGGGATTGTGAAGCAGAAATCATGCATTTTCGACAAATGGGTATTGGTCAAATATAGAGATCGAATGTTTTTTTGTCAGAGATGTGATGGATATATGGAAAGATTTGTGTTTTAAGATTGGTCAAAGGGGAAAGTTTGG
The DNA here is from genome assembly GCA_901111285.1 of Corrigiola litoralis. Classification (NCBI taxonomy): domain Eukaryota; kingdom Viridiplantae; phylum Streptophyta; class Magnoliopsida; order Caryophyllales; family Caryophyllaceae; genus Corrigiola; species Corrigiola litoralis. The sequence goes on from CAAKMY010008213.1 coordinate 12,596, forward strand.
TACTTTGGCGTGTGGTCGACTTGTGTGTTTTTCGGTTGGTCAAAGTTGAATATATGGAATGGAGTTAATCATTGGGACACTTGTGTAGAGTAGTTGATGTCAACTACTCCGTACTTTTCCAAGTTTGCATTTTTTTTACCAAATTGGATATACATATCCCAACTTTAAATAAAGGACAGTGATACGATAACACATAGGGCTCGTTTGGTTGAGAGGGTGTAATGTAATCATTATTACATCTTACTTGATACAAAAATAAAGGGGAAGGGGAGATATGAAATTAGGAGATATAATTATCATTACAAGGTCATAGCTCCCACTACACTAACTTAAGTAATGCTCATTATTCAAGCTAAAGCCATGTTATCACCATTACATGAGTAGAAGTAATCAATTACAACCCTCTCCATGTTAGTCTCCTCTCTTCTCTATTCCCTCCTCAATTATTAAGCTAAATAAGATGTAATAGTGATTACATTACATCCTTCCTACCAAACGTAGTCATAGTGTAACAAGTATCTTACAGTAAATGACTATTGTACCCTTGTATGAAAAGAAACAAAAACATTAACACAATTGGACTGTAACTTCCCCCTTCCTCTATCACCACTTCCCCTACAACCACTCCACCACATACCTGCAACCCTCACGACCCACCACCCCCACCCCTCCCTTGCGGATCACCCCACCTTTCGACCACCTCCTCCCCTGCAGCCTATATATTTATTGTTTGGCCAATTAGATGTTGACGGCACATAGAAAAAGGGATATTCTTTTTACACTAGGTGTTGTGGTAGCCTTGTCCTTAAATAATGGGTCAATATTGATTTGAATGTTATTTTTAGACAATAATAAATCTAATTTAGGCCGTTACCTAAAGCCTAAGACATCCACTTAGGCCCAAAGCCCCAAACCCACTAAAGTTAACCAAATGCTAGCATGTTTCAGGTCAGGTGTACGATCACCAACAACTTCCAACAAATTCCCGCCATTTTTAACCACCAAAATTTCATCCCTCTCCCAAAATCTAACCTTAAACATGTCAAACCAACCCACATCCAAGAGACCCACATGCCCAAATTGCGCAAAACCCATTGCACTTTGCCTCTGCACTCGCCTCAAAACCCCCAACCTTGACAACAAAGTACATGTCACCATTCTTCAACATAGCTTAGAGAAAAAACACCCTCTTAATTCTGCCAAGATTGCCAAACTTGGGTTGAAAAATGTTGATGTTTATACTGTTGCTGATGTTAATTTTGAGGCCCAGTTTGATATTTGGCCACTGGAGTTGGGGCTTTTATCGGGTTTGTCGGAAGTAGAATGCACGCCAGCTGTTTGTGGAAATGCCCCTGAGAGTGTAGAGAGGGTAGATAGTGTAGAGCCTGATGGGGGGTTAAGCGTTGGAAGATGCCGAAAGCGGGGTTTTGATCAAGTTGCTGAGCTTGATTTAGGAGCTGTGAGTGTTAAAGTTGCGGATTCTAACCGGGTTTCAGATTGCTCGCGTAAGGATATCGATGAAAGCGGCGGATTTGAGGGTAGTAGGGAGCAATCTGATGCAGAAGTCAGGAACGATCATGGGAATTTAGTGAGTAATGATGCAATGACACTGAATGGCGGTCCCTTGATGAGCATAACAATCGGAAAGTATGGTAGCATCATATGTGTTTCTCATCAATTGAAGTTGCAAGATGAGGAGAAAAGACCAAAACTCGAACATTTGATTGCATGTCAAGAGACTTTGAAACATGTAGCAGGAGGATTTGTGGTGAAAAAAATGCAAAAAAAGCAAATAAGTGGGAGCGTAGAGTTTGAAGAAGTCGAAGAATTTAAATTCACAGTTCCTGCGGGATCAACAGTTCTCTTTCCAGCTGAAAATGCAGTCCCTGTCAAAGCTATTGATTTCGTGGTTAAGAACTTGATTGTTTTGGATGGGACTTGGGCGAAGGCAAAAAGGGTTTACGCCGAAAGTCCATGGCTGAGGATGTTGCCTTGTGTGAGATTGGATTCAGAGAAGACGAGTTTGTTTGGTGAAGTCAGGCAGGAGCCTAAGCCTGGGTATCTGTCCACTATAGAGAGCATTGTGTATGCACTAGAGGGGTTTGGAGAAACAGAGAACTTAGAGGGGCTGCATAATTTACTAGAAGTTTTTGAATCCATGGTTGCAGACCAGAGACGGTACAAGGAAGATAGCGTAAAGAAGCTTTCTTCAACATAGAGCTCCTTATACATAATGTCGTGTGTACTCTATTGAAGTCATGAGCTACTTTCAGTACAGGATATTTCCTCATCTCTGTATGTACTATAACATGAATGAAATTTAGCAAACACACATGTCTAGTCATCAAGCATAGCGCAACTAAATGTCTCGCGTTCCCTTTTCTCTTGCAGTACCAGGGCATAAACATATCAGTGCTTTAGGATATCAATCTAAGCAAATTGCGTACTGTTGTGACTTGTGATGTTGTCTGGGGAATGTCATGCAGTCGTCGAAGTTTATCAATCAGATCATGACGGCAGATTGGCAGCACAGAATATAGCTATTGAAGTGTAAAAAGAAAAGAAAAACAACAATCGGATCTATATCAGACCAACTATGACTATACCAATCAATAATCCAGGACAATAGCACACTTCAAAGAGGCTTCTAACACTCCCAATTATACATTTTAACTTCCTAACGAAGTAAATTTGATAGTGGAAGTGTAGGATCTTATTTTCAAATGCCCCCATAATCAAACATATAATCTACACTTAAGCCAATGAGATATTGACCTAGTGATAAATATTGGGGTGATATAAATGTTAGGTCACATGTTCGAATCATTTTTAACCTTTCTAGTAGTAATATCCTCCAAACATATGGATAGTCTATGTACACTAGAAAAATCTTCGAAAAATACACGTAATAGCCTATAAACCACGTATCATTGTATCAATCATACCAAATTGAACCAAAACAAGAAAATCCAACTAAACAAGTGAACTACATTGAACCAAAGTGAACCACATAAAATCAAACAAGTGAACTGAACTAAATTGAACTTAAACAAACTGAGTTAATCTTATATGAGATGAACTAAAGTTGAATCAACTAGACTAGTTAACTGAATGGAACTTAAATGAGCTAAACAACTAGACTAGTAAACAAAAATGAACTAGACTATCTTAATGAAGTAAACTAAGTTAAACTAAATTAAAATAAACTAGTTAACTAATTTGAACTGAACTCAAATCAACTAAACTGAATCAAACTAGTAAACTAAACAAAACCAAATCAAACTAAACTAAACTAAACTAAACTAAACTAATCTAAACTAAACTAAACTGAAGTAAAGTGATCATAAAGTAAACTGAAGTTAAGTCGAAAAAAACAGTACTTCCAAGTACAGTAACAATCATCCTCAACCTCTGGAACCTCACTGCAAATTCTGCAAATGCTACGGCTCCTTTCACGACGGCGTTTCTCCTCCTCCTCCTCCTACGACCCACCTTTCACCCCCCTCAAAAAACCACCCAACCCCACCAACAAAAAACCCCAAACTACCCCTGACAAAAATCCCATAATTTCCACACTGCCCTTCGACTTCCGGCACTCCTTCTCGGAGTCCGACCCGACAGCCAACCCCATCGGGTTCCGCGAGCCGCCCCGGTTCTCCCCCTTTGGGCCGGGCCGGCTCGACAGGAAGTGGACCGGGACTTGTGCCCCGGTCCGGGAGGGAGAAGGGGTGGAGAGAGAAAGGTGGGAGAGGGAGAAAGAGAGGGTGTTGGGTGAGGCGTTGACTGAGGATGAGGTTGGTCAGCTTGTTGAGAAGTTTCGGCATAGTGATTGTAACCGCCAGATTAATATTGGTACTTATTTGCTCCTCTTTTTAATTTCATTTGTGTTGAAATTATATTCAGAGTTCTATTAAAGGTTATAATGTTGAAATTTGTATTTTGTTGTGTGGTTTTGGTATATCAAGATATTTGTCGTCGTCGAGTAGAGCAAGTTAAACAAATTTGATATTATGAGATTGATGGTGACAAATATTTTTATTTCAAAGGGAGTACTCTATTGTGCTCTGTAGTATCTACAAGTTATGCGGCTGCTAGGAATCAAGAGATGTTTAAGTGGTTATAAGTATCGTCTCCTAACTAGAGCTTGTTTTCAATTCTTAGCTGCGTCTTTGCTCGTGTGCTGTTACTTTGTAATTAAGTTTACACTTTACGCCATGTAAATTGGCTCTAATTATAATGTAAACAAGTCTTGTTATGTCTATCCTTACTATGATCAATAAAAAAGAACCTATGTGTAATCATAAAATGCATTTCTTGTACAGCATAAGTGTTGGCTTGTCAAATAAAATGTTATGTATTTCGGGGATACAAAAGTTTGTGTTTTTGTGTCTGTGTACTTTGACCTTATTTTTGGTTTAAGGGTCAATGGACTGACAGTTTCTTTTTTTGGCTCTAATCTTGTTTTGCTCTTTTTTTGGGGGGCAGGGAAAGATGGAGTTACACATAACATGTTGGATGATATCCACAACCATTGGCGGAGGGCGGAGGCAGTGAGGATTAAGTGTTTGGGAATACCAACACTTGATATGGACAACGTTTGCTTCCACCTTGAGGTTTGTGTTTTGGCTGCATTTATCTTTGTGCTGTTGGGAGGTTTTCATTTCGGTTGTTTACAACTGTAGTTGGGTGTGATTGCTCATCCTACTGCAGGATAAATCAGGTGGAAAGGTCATTTACCGCCACCTAAACGTTCTACTTTTATACCGGGGTAGGAATTATGATCCTAAGAATAGGCCTGTTGTCCCTTTAATGCTCTGGAAGCCTCGTGCTCCGATATATCCCAAGCTTGTAAAGAATGTTGCTGATGGGTTGAGTTTCGAAGAAACCAAAGAACTGAGGAATAAGGGATTGAACTCTCCTGCCATCACAAAACTCAGTAAGCTGTACTTTTCGTGTTGTTTGGAATGCTATTCTATTTCTTTTTCCTCTGCGATGGAGTTCTTAGTTGATGCTTTTCTACCCTTAGCTAGGAACGGTGTGTATGTAAATGTGGTGCAAAGAGTGAGGGATGCTTTCGAGACTGAAGAGGTGGTGAGATTGGATTGCACCCATGTGGGAACCAGTGACTGCAAAAGGATTGGTGTGAAACTGAGGGTAAATTATTTACCTATGGTATTAGTTTTCTTTTGATATCTGCTTCATTCTGTTCTGAATGAGTGTTCTAAAATCAATTTAGGACCTGGTACCTTGTGTTCCAATCTTGTTCAAGGATGAGCAAATTATACTTTGGAGGGGAAAGCGAGACAAGGACATTGAATCTAGCTTCTCAACTGAACTTGCAAGTCCATAAATGCTGTTTACGATTGACATCTTTTGGCTCATGGTTTTGACAAACACCTTCGTACACGTATTAAGGCCAAAATCCGTGGGACATCAGTCTCGTTGAGCCTCATCGCAGCTTACGCATCTCGATTGGGAAATGTTATGGTCGATGCAGAAATTTCCAGATGATGCCACCTGCTATTTCACTTCTCCGAAAAGAAAATGATAATATAATCAATCACGGATTACTTATTCGGGAAGGACGCTTTAAGAATGAATATTTTGGTCTCCTCCGTTGCTGCTTTGTATTATGCTAGGTTGGTTGCTTGAGAAGTTTTGATGATGATTGGAGTTGTATGTATACACCTGCACAAGGATTGTTACATATGGGGTTTCTCAAGTTCTACTTTCAGGCGTCGTTCAGCTGTCCTCTTCTCCGGATGAGCCAAACTGTGAGAGCTAAGTTATTTTCACGCTCACCTCAGAACCTCACTAATCTATCACAATTAGTTAAGTGGTACATATGTATACGGCACTCGTTAAAGCGGCTTTTATAGTCTAGCATCGTCAATGTAGCCGAGGATTGTGGGAAGTAGTGACCTTTTACATGCTTTTACACACGCACCGTGTACGAAAAGGTTCCTCTTATAATGAATTGCCTTGGTGATAAAGGCTTCTCGCGGGTCCTTTTGGGGACTTACTCATAGCGCATGATATCAAAAAATTGTTCAAGTACTTGTTTGTTTGTGGCTTATGGAGTTTTGGTTAGTTCGTGGTGGCGATCTCATATGATACAAGGAATTCTAGTTGAAAGAATGACTACCATTTTTGCAATTGTATTCCGTGTTAAAATGTCTCGTCTTGATATGCATAGTCCAAGTTGAAATAAAAATTCTACACTGTTCCATTGATGAGATTTTTTTTTTTTTTTTTTTTTTTTTTTGGACAAAGTTAGATGCATTGCACCGATGATAATGTTGAATGTGCTGGGTAGCTTAAATGAACAGATATGTTGAAAAGAATAGAACCAAGATCATCTGCGGATATGCTGCAAGAGATACTGCCAAAGTGCCAAGGACATAGCATTATAGCTGCTGACTGTCCCGGTTATGTTGGAGACAAATGCTATATTGGTAATTTGTTACACACACATTAGTACACAACATCTTAAGATGGAAACCCTCACACATGGAAGATACATCTGTTCCAAGTCATCACAATGTAGCAGAAATCACACTAGTCCTATAGGTTCTTAGCAAGCTCTACATTTGCTACTGAGGTCTCAGTCGGCACACCTTAATTCAGTGACGATATCTACAGACTTCTTTCGATTCATGATATGAAAGGTATACTTCCTATTCTGACAGTACTACGGTCCTGAAAGTATCTGGCTGAATTCATGTGCCTTCTCTTGTAGACACCCTGAACTAGCTAAAGAGGTTACCCAGAACTCATCTGATTTTATTGGCTCGTCATCATCATTCCTGTGCCAGCTCCAGAAAGCATGAGATGAGTTCACAACCTTGAGTTCTCCATGACCGAAGCTTGCTTCTCTAAACACCGACCATTCTGGCGCTGGATTTTTGTACCTAAAATCTCATAAAAGGCCTTACATTAAGGAAAAGTATGGTCAACCATAACAAAGACCAAGAGAGACTGCAAGCCTAGAACTCCTAAACCGAGACAAACAGGCAACCCTTGTTCCCAATAGAAAGGTTAAGATGTTAACAAGAACAAAATACAGAAACGTTCCAGAAGTAAAACTTAAGAAAATTTAGGATTGCACACCTGCGAGCTAATCCTTCGTAATTTCCTCCATCACCAATAGTGATATGAATGGCACCACAAGGATCAGATTTTCCATTATATACTCGTTTCTGTCAATAACGTGGTAAAAGCTCAGTCCAAAGTTCCAACTAGCAAAAAAGATACAGCACATGAGAATTCTCATACCGAACGTTCATAGGCGTGCACATGCCCAGCCAGCACCATGTCCACACCAGCAGCATGGAGCAATGGTTCCATAGAAGACATCATATCATCACCTTCACCTTGGTGAGCCACGTTGCTATTATACCAAGGGACATGGAATAAAGCCAGCAACCAAGGTGTTCTTTTCCTGTCTACCTTAGCAAGATCAGCCTACAGGTGAAGCATGAAGTCATGCTACATGTAAAGAGAAAATACTCAAAATAGTAAAGCAGATAGGCTTTCCAACTGATGACCAATTTGGACAATTAACAGAGTGAAAGAGCACATAAAAAGTTCCCCTCCTAAATTACAGAGATCACAAGTTCCCTAGTTCCCTGTAGCAAACAGACACACATTTGTTTTCGAGGTAGCCATGCATAATATTAATTCATTTGATATGTTAGGCACTGCAACACTTCAGGTGAAAATTGGAGAACAAAATCTAAATTTCAAATAAATGTGACCTGGCCAAATTCTGAGGGAAATCATGCCTAAGCAATGGTCATCTTTTCAAATTGTTCAGTATACTAGCAGTGCATCCTTAAGCAACGTATATTAGGGGGAAAAAGAAGCGAAAATCCTGAACTGACTACTGAGTGTGCCACCCAGAAAGTAAGTATAGATCATACACCGACAAATTTAAATTAAATATAAAGAGAAGAAATTACGTGAAATAAAATAAAGTATTAAAGAGCTCGCACAAGGTCGCAGAACTTCTGAACACAACATCTCCACTGTACATTAATTTATCCTGAGAAAACCCAAAGGAGGCACTAAGTCACTAACAACATCTCAAGGGAACATGAATGAGAGTACTATGATCTTATAACGTATCGATGTAGGATATGTAGAAATGAAGTACAAGCATTGCTCAACTCCATAGCAGACAGTAATTCAATAGTCTCATACTCTCATACATAAAAAAATGTGATTTAGAAAATTTTCCAGATGTCACAACAAAAAGAATGATCAGAATGGAACCCGCTATTCACATGGTCTGAGGAGGCCTGTGTGAATCCTTACCCTAACTAATTAAGATGAGTAGACAGATCAGGGTAACAGTCAGCAATATTACATGAAAAGTAAATTCAAAATTTTTAAGTATCACAAATCACAATCATCTAGACTACAGGATAACTGAAAACAGGACCAACCTTTAACCAACTATATTGGTCGGAGTACTCATCATAATCTGTATACGAACCAAGCATAATGATATGCACCCCTGCAGCATCAAAAGAGTAATAAAGGTTGGAACTTGAGCCACTCTCCTCAAATGGCATTTTCCATCTAGCGTTATATGCTTGGAAGCCATCTTTGATTAATGGGATACTTTCTTTTTCATGGTTGCCTTCTGTAACCATCCAAGGCCTGGCACTAGCAAGTGGTTGCACTAGTTCACCAAATGAGTCCCACTTATGCTGCAGGTAATCAGCGTAAGAAAGATCCCCAGGAAGCAGATGCACATCATACTTGCAGAGATCGATGTGATCCAGAGTTGACTTTGTCCATCCTGTTTGACCCAAATCACCAGCAACAGCAAATGTAATTGGTAGTTGAGCTGGAGGAGTTCTCATCTGAAACTCCGGACCTTCCCCTCCACAGCGATAGAAGTATACAGTGCCAGGCTCTAGTGGCCCAATAACAGTATGATGTATATTCCCTGACCTATATAACATATATTTATAGGAGGTACTCTCTCCTTGAGCTGTACCAGTGTATTGACCAGGTGATGTGCCATAATCAACAGTTGAAGGAGCAGATGAATCATCAGTGATCCAAGAGACTCGCATGTGGTTATCTCCTGCCAAGGAGACATGTACCTGCAAGAGACAAAACATGCATTTCACTCATGGTGCGCTTGACATAGTTTTGTATTTCTGCATCTATCTTCAACAAATTACATTACAAGACAGCTTCATCTGGTTCCAGGAAAAAAATCATGTACATAGTTTTATAGATGTGTATTTGTAGGGAGGAAGCTAGTAGAGGATTCCCCATTTCCCCCTACCCTCTTCTTGGCTCAACCTAGACAAAATTTTCATCCACCCCCCCCCCCCCCCCCCCCAACTTGGCTCAAGTAATTCTGTCCTCCACTCCCAAACACCACTTCCTCCATCTTACACAATCACAAACGGGGGTCATCATTTCACCGAAATATCTTATTCCAATTTGTCAACTTTCATATGCCCTCATCTCTTCACAGTCACACTCTATTTTCCACTTCATACTATTCTATTATCGACATAGGACTAGTAACTAAATCCTTCTAAGCATCATGGCATAGCGTGATTTAGTTCAACTCCAATTGATTAAGCAAGCTCAGATCAGGAACTAATTAATACCAGTCATCAAGAAATGCTTCAATCACTATCTAGAAAATTAATAAATCAGTTGAAGTAGACAACATAGCATGGTATCAACTTTTCATTCAACTCCCAGCTAGCTCGAGTGATTAGAGCTCATTTACCCTGATCATACTTGGAAGTCTGATTCTCATTTGCGACTTAATACGCTCCTTTATACCAAAAACAAATAGAAAGTGCCTAGTTTTGCAAAATCTCTTATTAATCCTAAACATGCTCACAAACAATCATCACACTAAAGAAACCAATTCATCAAAATTAAGAAACAATAAACAAAATCCACTTCAATAACACAATTAAAGAACAACCCAGTTAAGATATCAACAAAACTGATCATACCCATCAAAGAAAACAACTTCATCATCCTCAAAAACTAAGAGCAACCAAAATAATCAAACATGTAACAAAATAATTTAACAAAAAAATTAAGAGATCAACAAGTACCTGTTGGGGTTCAGAAGAGCCACGAGAACGCCAAGGGAAGTGAAGAAGTTGACGAGGTTTAGGCCTCACATACTCACTTGCAGAAGTAGTTAAAGCATAGATTAACACTATAAATGTAACTACTATTATTGGCAATCTCTGAGAGTATCCCATTTTTGTCACTTGAGTTAATCTCTTAAGTTAGAAGTTTAGAACTACTTAGTTCAGAAAAGCATGTCCCCCACAAAGTTAGGCCAGGTGGTTTTGAAATTTTATTTTTAGTGTTCAGGTTATGTGTTATAAGCTTTATATAAAGTGGTTTCCTATTAAATGAAGTATCAAAAATGGGTTTTACTTTAACTTTTGTTATTGTGGATATTGTCTATTTGTTTGTTGCTTTCTTGTGAAGGTATCTCTGGTCTTGTATTTATGTGGGGAAGTGTTATTATATGTCGGAGCCTAGGAGGTGCATGGGTGATTGGGATAATGTGATCTTCCTTTGGTTTGTTTGGGAACCAAAAGTCGTAAAGTTTGGTGTGAACAAATTAAAGAACACAGTGGGGATGTCGGACCCTAGCAGCTTACCCAACTACGAGTCTACGAGTATGAATCTATGATCCACTTGTTTCACAGTAGTTATTATCATTAAAGATATAAATTTTGAAAAATTATGATTATATAATTTGTGTTTACGTTTTTCGATTATTTTTTCAAATGTATATCTTGAATTATTGGTAGTCAAAATATATGGTCTCGACTCTCAGGTAGACGTGGTAATTCGATTCTTAATCATCTTAGTTGTTTTTATTTAGAGAAGCACGTAGAGAAATTTGTGTAGAAGTTGGACTTTCAGCCTTTTAGAATATCATTGAAAATTATGCATACTATCGAGACTGTGTTATTGTAAAAGGGGCATAATGTGGAGGAGAGTTGCCTAAACAAACTATAAAGCAGATAATTTACTACCTATAGGAATTAACTTCTTACAAAAAGGAAAATGAAAAATAGATAAAGAATAGCTGCTACTGAAGACATAATGAGACCAATTTGAGAAATATGCATAGTTAATACCGAAAGTTTTAGTATCCATCATTAGGAATCAGTGACCAAAGGGATTGATCACTAACCAGAATTACGAGAGGGTGACCAAGTGTTACAAAAAAAATTGCTTTAATGAAGTGACATAAAAAGATTCTCAAAACAAAATCAAAGTCGCATACAATCTACAGCCAACATTCCAACAGTAGGCTAGGCAATACAATAGGTTCTTGCAAGCTGCAGTTGTTGCTAAGCCTCTCAGGGACAGGCGGGCGCAACTTATAACGACGCAGAGTCGTCCTCAGTAAATCCTTTGCGCTCCAAGCATTGTTCTTTGTAGTGATTATTCACTCTGATATACTAATAAATAAATCTTACATTTGTTGTTAACTGACAATGAGAAATGAATGTGCACCAATCAGTAAGTTTTATAATTGCTGGCAATATATCGTTTATAAAATCGGGTAAAATCGGTAGAAAAGTCGGTTGCTTGGACCTTTGGCTTGAATACTCGAGCTGAACAGGAACTGGACATGGGACTTTGATACGAAACGAAGGCTTACTTGTTTCAAAAATTGTGTAAGTACACATAATGTTTCAAAAATCAGTTCTTTCGACCATGATGTACCAAAATTTTCATTCCCTAAAAGTTACTGTACAAGCTACAATATATATGTACAGTCAAATTGATACAGCATGTCACTTAATATGAAAGTTAGTTCTCTCCCATTCAAACAACCCTGACGATTCTAATTCAGAAGAGGATAACAATTCACAATTTGATGCTTTCTTTCCCAGTACTCTTGAGATTATCACCAGGAGATTTTGACAAGCATGGAGCTCATTCATTCTGTCTAAATTAGCGTACTCCTCCGTTGTAAGATCTGCCAATGGCTGGTGGAATGACCTGCTCAAAAGTATAATATAAGGTTTAGCTGGTATGGTAAGCTATAATGATACAGGTGACAACAGGAGCAACCCAAAGAGAAGAGGTGAGGAAAGGCAGCACGATGCGAGAAATAAAAGCTAAATCCAGAAAAGAAAATAAAGAAAAGTAAATCAAACACAAAAATTACATTACCATCTCCAGGCAGGTTTAGCTTCAGAAGGATAGCATATTTTTGACCAGTACGAGGGATAGCTGATTGAGGCAGCATGACCTGATGCATCACCTACATGAATAGAAATGGGTAAAAAACCAGAAACAAAAACCAAGATCAAAACGCAACAGAGCAACATAATATTGAAGACAATAAACACAATACAACCACATACTACTTGCCGCATATAACATATTAATACTCCTGAGTTATTATTGAATATTAACCCTAACATCATATACTTAACAGGCATACATTTGCCGCTGCCCCCCCTCCCCACCCCAGGTCCCTATCTCTTTAGTCTTTACAAGGAATTGGTCTCCACCTCATTTCTTATCTTTTTTGCTTATTCTCTTCTCTGGTCCTTTTTCCCATTTTTCTTTTTCTTTTTTTTTTTTTTTTGGGGGGGGGGGGTGGGGTGGGGAGCGATCAACTGTCTCCCACCCCCAACCCTTTGCTACTTAATGTTTATGTATTAATGTATCTAAACTTTTATTTCCAAAAAGGCAATGATGCACATTTTAGTGCCAAAAGAGCATCAGAACTACAGTTTTAGAAATCCTATGACTGCAAATGCCACACCTGAAGGATGTGATCCATCAGCCAGAAGTAAGATAGAGAGAGCAGCAACAACAGAAGCTAGCATGCTACACTTCATGCCAAGAAGCTGTTGTAGATGGAAAACAGCCGCAGCTAAAATTTCTTCATAACCAGACAGGACTTTGCTTACTCCACCGCCGTTTTCAAACTGTTCCATTAGTGACAATAAAGTTTCTCTTTTTTCTCCTCTTACGACAAAGTCGCCAGGGCTACATGGAAGCCTCTGCAAAATGATTGAGGCTACCAGCCAACGAAGAAGTGTTGAAGTCAGAGAGCCTTCTTCTTGCAAAGCCTGCTGAGAATCTGAGCGTCGAGCTGTAGAAACAGCCCAAATCAAGAATTTGGACAGCTCTTCCAAGCCCTTCAGAAGAGAAAAGGTACAAGTCAAGTATAACTGAAAATTATTAAAAACAATAAGCAGTACATATGACATATTAGCAAGTAGAACATGATTCCAGTAGGCTTCTAGAAACCATTAAGCGAGGAAACAGCAGTAGATTGTTTGCATAAAGTAGTTGGTTGCAGCTATACACAATATCTGCTAAGAACATAAACAGTGAATTTCAGCTGGTTATATGCAGACCGTACCTAAAGGCTCTTAGATATACACAGAGTAGACATGTATTTTATAGGCTTTTTGGTAATAGTATTAGCAATAATCAAGACACTTTTAAGGTAATGAAGGCTCCATATACAAAAGGCATGAAGATTATCTCCTACACTTGCACATCTATTTCTTTCGCCCCAAGTGGATGAGTTAAAACTGCTGATTCCTCTATATATACAAAATTTCGAGTTTCTTGAAGGCACCGCGTAAATCTTAATGCATAAATTAGGAGAAACCTAAGATAATACAAACAGAAAGATAAAGCCAAGAACGAGGGAGGCAAAACAGTTTTGGAAGCTTCATAAGCTGAGAAGAATGAAGCTCCTGCATGCAATGAATTAAATCAGTCTGAGATCAACAGATCAAGTATGGAGACAAATATCCTTGTATCGATCTAAAGAGCCATGTGATGAATTTTACCATAAGCAATAAGACATTACAGAAATAAGGCATATAGTTCATCAAACATGAATGAGGACATGCAATGGCACAACCAAGGATAGGCATGAAAGCACACATATACATGTATCCAGCCCCCAACTGAAAGGATGGGGTAAAAAGCAAAGGACAACAGCATGCACAGAGAGACAGGTATACCACATCTGAAATTGTTGTCGGCGGCATGCTCATTAGTATAGCCTTCAGTCCAAATTCGGCACATTGACTAAAATTTTCACCATCTAGTGAATCAGTAGCTTCATATAGTAGATATAAACTCCGCATGGATGGTGTAAAATGTGGCTGGTATATATTCCTTTTCTGTGATATCTCCAAAGTTGATACAATTACTTTTAGAGTTAACATAACCGATGGCACAGTCTTCGGTACCAACTTTAAGCTTGTAACAAATAGATTGAAAAGATTACATGAGAGACCAGAAAGCTGCTCAAGTCCATGCTTTTGCAACCATTCCAAAATGCTTTCAGATGAAACAATCTCGTCGACTATCTGTGAACAACAATCACAAAACTATAAAAAGATGCCATTAAAAATGAAAGGCAAAACTACTTATAGATCAAACAGACGTGTGTTACAGCTACAATGCCAGCGAAATGCGCGAAAAATATAAAAAAAAAAAAAAAAAAGTAATTTGCATGCCATAAGAAAATTAAGTTGGTTGTCTATAAAACATCGGAATCTTTCAAGCTTTTCTCGTAATAATAATAATAATAATAATAAAGTTTGTTCACTGATTCAGGTGACCCATCATAAGATCTCAAGAAATTCAAAATTTTCAAGCAATTGAGAAGATCATAGAGATTAAACAAACTACAGTCTAGGCAACAAAAGTATATCAACACATAAATCATGCACCCCCCNNAAAAAAAAAAGAAAAAAAAAATTAAGGGCCACGTAGTAGAAGGCAACACAGTAGCATAGTTCAGTACCTCAAGTAGCAGAACAAACTGTTTCGAGAAAAATACATCATCACCATCAGTGAGACTCATAGACAAGGTAAGAACTGAAGATAGCCATGAAATCAAACAACAGTTCTCAACCAGATGACGCGCCATTTTCTGTATTTTAACACACTTCTTCACCACCTGCAAAGTATTCTCCCCAAAAATAAAAAGAAAAAGTTCATCAGACTGCATGACAGAAAAATCATTCATGCTATATATCGATTAAATTTGAGCATACAGAGGGCATAAAGAATCAGCATATTCTAAGAAACTGGTTTAGAACTTCACTATTTGCCAAACAAAAGTAAATAAAAAGGTACTTGATAGTTTTCCTTTATTATATATAAAGAATTATAATAAATAAATAATTCCATTACTAAACCAAACACTTGGTATAAGGAATGGGATCCCCATGCTTGAGTCAAAACTGAATCCACTAAGTGAACCAAACACCACCACCTAATAGAATCCACATAACTCATAAGTTCTCACTGGTTGATGAATAAAAATGTATAATGCGAGACGGATATAGGTAATTATTATAATCTTAATTGAAGGGGAGATATTCCGATGCAAAATATATATCAAATGAATGAAATCATTTATGTAACCTATAATCAAAAGAATGAAATCATTTATGTAACCTTTTTATCAAAGAAATGAAATTATTTATGTAACCTTAGTAACTGCATTGCAGGCTCCCATTATTCAATTCCAACAAGCGAATTAAAAAACAATTACACAGATAAGAATTTGCAGGGATAATAAATTGGCCACTAAGAAGCCCATCACGCTTCAAAGAGATACTAAATATTTAAATTAATGAATTAAATAAGCTGTTACAAGCCCAACAATATTACCAAAAATATCACATTGCAACTCAAAGGCCAGCAGGAATTTTTAATACCATTACACCCAGATCTAGTAAGCTTATGCTAAGGGCGAAGCCGCTACCCACGTTAGTATATTCACAGAGAGAAATAATTCATTAATAACACTTCTCTCCTGTTTGTGATTGAAGAAGCTTGGGTTAATTCTTATACATGCGATAATCTTGAAAGTAATTAAGAGTTAACAGTTAGAACAACGAATTCAACATAAACAGGTTCAAATTAACAGAAACTAGCAAAAACTCGTCTCATTGGAAAAATAAATCAGTGACTGAGTGCTAATATTCTGCAAAACATGCTGGAAGATTCGTAGTTGGCTAAAATTCCAGTACTTGCAAACGCATTATGAATAGTTCATTGGCAAAAGAAGACCAAATAAAGAAAGAGTTCTATTAAGTCCATTCACGCACTAATTTAAGTTGACCGCTAATTACCTGAAGAATAAACTCTTTTGATTCAATATCTGAAAGTGAAGAAGCATAAACACTCAGTAAAATTTCAGGAACTGAATTCCTGATTAATATTAGAGCATCATCTTCATAATTGATTCCTGTATATAACAACCGAAGCATCCATAGCCTGTCTGTTCTGAAATTCACAGAGCTACTCCAGAAAATATCTTGAAACAAGGGTATTGTCTGTGAAAAGCATAGAATAATGAGCAATAAGATTATGTCATAACAACTCTCAAGGCTAATAAAGTAAGGAAAATGCACAGACTTGATAAAAGAAGGAATAGCCAAAATTCAACTTTTGCCTCTAATACCTTCAAATTTATTCTAGGAGACTGCAACAAGAACTTGCTAATGGCAAGATAATGCTCATGGGAAGGGTCCAATAAGACAACAGAAGCCTCTGCAAGAAAAACAGCAGAAATGGTAGGAATCTTTTGCCATTGTTCTTCTATCCCATTTTGTAAATACGTCAACAAAAGCTTAAGCCTCGTCACCTCCCTCTTCCTTTGACATCTCTGCCATAAGCAACAATTGCGACACTCAGAATTTCAGATGGAAACAGAATCAGTGGAAAAGGATATTCAAACACAATATATACATGACACTTTATTCTTAAAAGCCTGCGTATGAACGTTCCAGTTCTGAAGAAATACAAATAGTCAATCATGAGGAATGGATAACCTACTTCCCAAACACTCTCAAATAAACAGTAACTACGACTTTCCTTTTTCCAGGTATCATAAGATTTAGTTTCCACTAACAGTTCCTCTTTTCTTTTTACTTTTTTAGACAAAAAAATTTATATATGGAGCCAGTGTCACAGAAGTAGCTTGGTCTCCAATCGAATTCCATTTTAAACAGAGCGAATTAAATTCACAATTCAATTTGCTAATTACCCAATGACGTTTGCTCAACTAAGGGCCGCGAACTCTATTCCCAAATTCGATTTTGGGAGCGTAATGCTGATTAGGTGATACTGCAAGGGGAATATGAACGTTGAAGTTGTAGGGCATGGAGTTTATACAGAAGACAAGAAACAATCACTACTTAAGAAAACAAGAGATGCTTATTGCTTTCTAATCCTACAATACATCAGTCAAAGCTGAACCATTGAAGAGCTAGCCAGCAAAGACCCAAAGAAAAGCTAAATAGACCATTATATCCAAGGCCAACTGTCAGGTAATAACTTGATACCAGAGACCCTTGGTTAAAATTTTGGCACTTGTCATAAATAGGCAGAATTTCAAAGGGACTCCAATTCTTTCTTGAACATGAAAGAAAATATGGAACTGCCTGATGCATCTCAAAAAGAGCAAACTAATGTTGTCCACATGTGCCAAAGAAAAATTGAAAAGAGAATAAACAAGTTTGTAGGCTTCCAAGATTTAATTAGCCTGCCACAAAAATCATCGAGGAAAAGACATACTTGTGAAGCCTCCACATTAGCAAATTCAGAAAAAAAAAAAAAAAGTTCTAAACAAAACAGTTTGTTAATCATACAAAGGACAACAGTTCAAGTGAAAGCTTCAATCTGTAAAGGGTCTTTGGCTTTACAAATGAAATTATAGGGAAAACATTAATAAATGGCTGATACCGTGATGCAAGATAGACTAAAAAATGTTGTTTTTTCAGAAGGCGAACCAAGCTAAGCACCAAAATTAAAACTCACGAAATGGGAACACCAATGAGAACTCATTCGAACAAAAAAAAAATCCATCAGGTGAAGATAGGCAGTAGAGATTGGGGAATGGGGGGATTATCAAACAAAGCACAAAGGGGACTACATAGTACTTCCTCTATTTCTTCTTATTCTTCCCATTACTTCTTGCACATATGCCAATGAACATTTTATATCTTAAATATCTTTAGTTCCATGTTAATAAAAATTATAAAAAATTGATTTTCTTAATCTACTCATTAACACAAATCAAACAAAATACCATAAGACTATATTTCATCTTATATGCTGAAAATTTATTTTGAACTCAATCTTTTCTCATGAATCGTGCCCAACAGTGAAATGAGAAGAATTAGAAAAAACAGAGGAAGTCTCCAAACAGCTTTTCCATAGCCCAAGCTACTTCAAGGTGAGGCACTAAATTCACATATGAATTGCAATGCAACAGCAACAGTGCTCATTTAGATGCCTCAGGAGATTTAAGAGGAGCCAAAAATGTGTTTACAATCTCACTCTTGTCAAGGCCAGCAGAGAGGATAATTGCAAAAGACCCTATTAGAAGACAAAGTTTATACGCATAGAAGAGGAGAAATTGAACAATAAGCAAAAAAGCAGCAGCGGCAATGCCTACAACAACACAGAACCCCAATTTTCTACTAAATTCATAACCATGTGCAATATGGCAGCTACCACAGCGCCAGACCCACTGGTCACACATACATAGCTAAAAAGCTAATGTTGCAGCAAATTCAAATAGAATAATTCTTTGATATGCACTGTATGTTGTCTTTCAAACTACGAAAGTGAGGCGGCCCACCCCTCACCCCACCCCACCCCTCTCAAAAAAGCACTGTTGAAAGGAGAGGAGAATTATCTCACCTTTAATGCATCCTTGAATCCCCCAAGAACCTCATAACCCAACTTCCTTATCTCATCTTCGGGTGATGCTATGCTCATTAATGCAACTGCAAGCAACCCCAAACCAGCAAACTCCAAAGCGTCTAAATAGCCCATTGACAAGCTATGAATAGAGAGGGACAAAACGAAGACAGGATCGTAAACTTCAAATCTTTCTACTTCTATGTGCTCCTGCATAATGGACCAGCAGAGATATAAAATTAGAAGTATAAGTGGATGATGACAATAGGTGAAAGGGAAAGCGGTCAAATCTCAATATAAAACCCGACAAAAGAAGGCCGTGCAGGAAATAACAACTGAATGGGTATAGTACCTCCAAAGTATTATTAGCGTCTTGATGATTACTGTCCGAGAAAAAAGTCTTTCTAGATGTAGTCCTCTTGTAAGGGAAATACAGGATAGTCTCAATCAATAACTTAGGATCAACAGGGAGCCTATCCCTAAATAGACTCCGCCTGCTTTCTTCTTCCATATCTGCCATATCATTCTTTAACACACCATGCTCTATTTGGCCTTCTTTTCTATATGTCAAGGCAATTCCCCACAGGTAATCCATTTCAGCCATTGTTCTGCAGCCCATCTCCCCAGCAGAATCAATTTCCGAAATAAGACTAGTAATCTCCAAGTCAACATCACCTACAGTGGCACCAAAAGAAGACAAAAGTAGCAACACCAGTTCTCTCAAGTTTACACCTAAGTCGTCTTCAGAAACTGAACCTTGCTTACAAGCTCTCAAATGAAACAATAATCTTAATAATTTGATAACTTCCAACCGACTCTTGTATCTTTCAATCTTTCTTGAGTGACTTCTTTCAGTGTGAAAATTTAGCGACCTCAAAAAGCTAGAAATGGGCTTTACTAGTATCCCAGACACGGTCGAATTAGACGACTCAACAACCGTACCAACAGCTGAAGCCAACTGAGAATGCCCAAGAAGCAACTGAAGAACTAAAGCAACAGGCAAATTCCCATCAGATAAAGAAGACAAAATATGCCGAAGGTACTCGAAAGTAACGGGATCCCCAAACCTATGAAGAAGCGAAACCTTTGCCATCTTTTCCAAGAAAGAAAGTGAATCCATCCCAATCAAGATATCATGCATCTCCAATGTCAACTTATTAATGCATCTCAGAGTAAATACTTCAAGAGATTTAAGCAATGTAAATGTTGGAGAATTCTGGTCAGATAAATTAGAGGAAGATGGGAATTTCTTAACAAGTTGTTGCCAAACATAAACCAACGTGTCTAGAAACCTTATTCTTAAAGACGCTTCATTGCCGGAGCGCAATTCTGATTGTCCCTCTTCATCTTGTATTTCACTGAGTGGACACTTCTCATAGCCCTCAGGAAATAACAGTGCCAGACAAAGAGATATTTTAGCCATAGCTCTAATACTTAAGTTTAATAGTTGTCCAACTGAATACAAATCAAACTCTCTGATGTCCAAGTCTAAAAAACTAGACAGAGCACTAGAAACAGGGAAAACTGAGCAAAATAACTTCAATCTCTTGTTCTTATCCTCGTTTGAGGCAAAGTACCGCTGTAACATATTAAGTGCTTTTCCTAGGAGACTGTCAGCAAGAAGGTCATGAAGATCGTCTACAGACCAGAGTAAAGGTTCACTATACTCCACCTGAAATATAGCTCCAGACACAAATTGTTCCCAATTTAAAAAACCATCCAAAAGGAGCCTTGCATAAAACTCAGGAATGAATTTAATATTTCTGGAGCATTCATCTCTGAGTTGTGTCCTGGAAGCGCTAATGTATGAGACTGCAGCAGGCAAGAGCATCAAATACTCCTCATCCAAAAGAGACTCATTTCTGGTCTCTTCTGCTGAATTTACCTCCTGAACATTGTCTTCACTTATAATTCCTGACAGCAAGTGAGCAAAAACTGATGAATGTAGTGGACTCTTCTCAATCAAAAGGAGCAATATTTTTGCCTTTGTATTGTTAGTCCTATATACACAATGGGACACCAATTTGATGGGTGTGCTAGCTATGACTCTAGTAATTTCCATACTGAAAGATAGGAGGTCTTGCCTATAAGTAATGCTGTGAGCAGCACTGAGAGCTTTAAGCAAGCATGCATCTGCTAAGTCAATTTTCAAGCTAGTTGCAGAATTAAAAGCCTCAAAATATATACTTTGGAATAATGTAGCATCAAGACTCTCAATTCTGGTTACCCAAAACAAGTCAGTGAGGACCTCCTTCGTACTTGGAGAATGAATATATTGAGACAGCCTATCAAATGCTGCACAAGCTATAGAAAACGCCAAACAAGCCGGAGAAACCTCTGGTGTTCCGGAAACTACGATGTCAGCAGGTTCCACTGTGGCAAAAATCCATTTTGCTAATTCAAGCAGATCAATGGGTGATATAAAGCGCACCAAAGCAATAACCGCATAAAAGACCGGTAACAGTGTCATATTTTGGGATCTGTACCACAGATGAAACCTATCCATGAAATTTACAAAAATCCACTGCACCAGATTCTTAAAAGCCTTCACGACATTCTCCTTGCAATCAACAGACAATGATGAGCAGCATTCCCGGTTGCACAGACGTAACAGCATGTCCAAAGTGGCGGTCACCAACTTTAAGACATGAAGCTCTATCGTACAAATTCTTTCACCACTAAGGCATAAAAGCCCTTTTGAGATTTCTTTTAAGAACTCTTCAGTTGGTTCATAAATATGACCTAAAGGAGATGATAATGCGGCCGTCACTGCAGGGTGAGCAAAGACAGTTTTAGCAACCTCTTCTATACATAGCGAGAAAGTAATTTCCGTAGCATCTGCTGGAGATCGACAATCAACTTTCAGACTAGACATTAGCCCTAAAAAATGCTCCAAAAGTGTGTAACAAAGTTCAGAGCGCCACTCCAGCTGTTTACATGATTTCTTTCTATAGGACAACTGTAACTGATGAAACCAGAACAGGATCAATCGCAGCGAAGAAACAATATGTTCAACTGTCAAGTTAGACACCTTGGCCACAAGCAACTGTTTAATTTCAGAGCAATGCTCTTGATCACAGAAGATAAGCGCAGGGAATAAAGTATAAAACGGCGCATCTTTCAAAAGGGAACCAAAATACATAGAAGCATATTCTTCCGTCTCAAAATTTGTGCTTGGAGTCTTCTTTGAAATTTCTTTGCAATTATTTTCAGTGGGTTTACCAGATTCTAATATGCTCATCTCAAGACCAGAGTAGAATATGCCGGGCCATTGCTCGCAGACGCGTTTCATAACACTGTGATCAACACCAAAATAATTAATGATACAATGATGAAACTCAGGAAGTTCCCTAAGAATAGCCATAACTGATGGTAAATTGTCCAATACATCATCAGGGGCTGTGCATATTATCGTGGCGTATAATGCTTTGAACACTTCATATCCTTCAGTGCTCCCTGCACTTAAGAGACCTTTCACATCAGCCAGTGTATTCGCAAGAGAACTATTTGCCTCTTGACCAGTCCTATCTATGGAACAAGCATTGCAAGTTTCCTGGCATTGGATACTTCGTGAAAAGAACATCAACGATACCAATGGTCGCCATTCACAATAGCGAGTTTCGACATCAGCAACTATAGAAATATGATTCTCAATTCTCTCTGACAGCAACTGATGAATAACAGCAGCTAATTTACCAGCTTCAACCTATCAAATTTTGGGTCACATGTTAGCTCCTGAACAATATGTCACAATCAATCGCTAAGCTATAAACAGTTACCTGAGTCTGCAGCAGATATTTCAATGTGTTACAAACATATAAGGAAATCAATGATTTTTCAGGCAACGTGAATGATCCTGATCCAGAGCCCAGCAATCTCAGACACTTCTCAAGAACACAGATTACTAGTGGGCTAAAACCAACATTTGTCTCTGTTATGGAGAAATAGGATTCAATATTTCAGCAAATTGCTTCCATAAATAATTGCACAATTAGCTAGGGACATAAATAGATGGTAAAGCTATTGACGTGAGGAAAGGACGACCTACAAACAGAAAAATGTATAATGTATTGCTATATAGTGTTGTACAAGCATATGGCTCCATGACACAGTTACAAAAGGCAATTCATATGACCCCCTTTCAAGTGTGCCCTCACTGCTGCTTCTTCCTATTTAATAAAACTTATTGAACAATATTTTCAAGTGCACCTAATTAAGAGAAAGGGGTGAACAATTTCTGCATGTAACAAATCTTTAGAAGACATATAGAACTTTAAACACTTGTTTCTCATAAGGCAATTGTCTTTACCCATCCCTTCATTCAAAAATACATCCATTTAACTCACAACCAATCTAGGATCCATATTTTCATCCTATGAAAAGCATACTTCATTCCAGTATATATGGATAAGATGCTCATACATCTATACAAATTCCGATAGGATAATTTAAGAGTAATTAACGTTTTAGGCTTTTTACAGATTTCTAACTGAGAAATAAAACAAATCAAGTCATGCCATCGTTCTATATTCTAAGGCAAATGTCAGCATATAAAACAAGATGCCAAAATCAAAAACAAAGTAAATACTAAATAACATGAAACAAATTTGGCTATTGATACCTTCACCGGTTCCGACATTGGAGTGACCGCACTTAAGAATATTCCAATACTTGATTAAGTTATTGCCTACAGTTGATACGGCATCACACAGGAATGAAACAACTGGCAAAGATAAGGAGTCATATGATTTGATCTCCTGGAATTTGCCACCAACATTTCCAGGTAAAAACAAAAGCCATGACCCAGTTTCCCATAAGTTATGGTCAAAGGCACCAGTACTCATCATTGCTACTTTCGCCAAATTATATGCTTGCTGTCTTACATCTCCGTTTGATGAATGTAAAGACAAAATTAGGAAAGACTGCAGCTGCTTGTAGATAGGAGGCAGCATAGAGGAAAAACCGAGCCCCATAGAACAACCAAAGTGTTCTATCAACATGGACAACAGAGACTGTAGCAGAATACTCGGCAACTCTAATGGATTACTTGGAAGGACTTTGAGTATATCATATGATACTCCCAAAACATCACGCAAGGTCCGCTGCACAGGAATATAAATTGCATATTCAGTCTATATCACCATCATGGACAGCTCAAGCTGCATAATGACCACATGAGAACGATTACATAGGCCTACAGGATAGTACACCAACTAGCCAAGGAAGGAGCAAACATCAAAACAACCACTCACCATGTATCCCCTATTTCAAAGAGGTCAAGATGAACACAAGCACAACCTTTCACTTACCTAGCTGAGACTGGTAGAGAGAATGTTTCAAAAGGACCAGAAATGAAATCATTTTTGGGATACAAATAGAGCTAAAAGGATAACTACTACATATAAATAGTGGTCAAAGATCCATGAGAGGCAGGGTAGAAAGAGTAGGAAATAGATGGGACACACACCGAATATCATCCGAGCCTAAACACTATAAAGCCAATAAGCCACTGCTCGGGATCTGCAACGTTCCATATCATTAGCCATGTCCTCAGTGAAATCTAAAGGTGAAGTCAAAAGTTCCACCTCGAACATCTCCCTTAAACACTTCAGGTCTACCACTTCTTCCTTTGATCGAAAATTAAATAGTCCCTAATGGAGAGCAAGTTAAGGACTCAAAAACGCTGTTTTTTTTTCATTGGTCAAGTGGCCCCTATTAGGGTTAAGGCTGTAAGGGGAATCCCTGCCCCTTACCCTAGTAAGATTGAGAATCGATCACCTTATGCCAGGACGGAAGTAAGAGCTCTAACCACCTAAACCTAAGTTCCCCTGATTATCAGCTGTGGCTAAATGTTCTTAAAGAACAATATTTTTGATTCGTGATAATTCAAATAACCAGGTGAAGCTAGTTCCACGATCTCAGACTTGCATCCTCAATAGAGTGAACTGGCTGCAACTAGTTCTCACTCCTCACTATCCAAGTTTCTCACGCCCAAGCCAGGCAATTCAACTCACAGCATTTTAAAGACAAGTTCAAAATGGATGAAAGAAAAGCCCATTAAATAACCAACAAAACCAAACATAGAAGTTTCTATTCCTCTTTATAATGGCAGCATTCAGGAAGTAAGCCACTCAAATCTACAACTAGACTACCAGCGAAAGAACTAAGGGGCAAGAAGACCTAATAATAGGGAGAAAAGGTGCTATCCGATAGGTAAAGGAGTTTGACCAATCCCAATGAGGGAAGTTGTGTGAAAAATTCTACTGCGACAAAGTCACAAGTAAATTGAGGACTCCGGATTAGAAGCTTCATCCAGAACCAGGTGCTTCACCTAATCCCCTCTTGCTAACATCTCATCTAGCGCAATGCTTACACCAATGATGTGGGCAACAAAGATCAAAACATAGTCGACAAATTTCCCACGAAGAAGCTGTGAACCAAATGAAAATGCCAAGCATACAGCGCCAATAGAACAGTTTTAGAATAAAACTTCCTAGATGCAGTGAGAAACTTACATGATATATCTTGAGAGCTTCCAGTACTTTACAATGGAAATACACTTCGGCATTTTGGACCATATCCGATGCTGAAGAACTTTCATCAGAACTCCAAATTCTAATTAGTTCCCCATCACCATTTTTATCGTCAAACTGAATCAAAGTAGCTTCTTCTTTTGGAGTTTCGCTTTCTCCAGCAATGATCCCTTCAGGAGCAGAATCTACCCCACAGACAAGAATATCTATGTCCTCATCGAGAATATCAATTTTCCGTTTCTTTTTAGGAGCAGCCTTATGTCTACCTACACTTTCTGAATCAGCTGCTCTCTTCAAAGCAGACCTAGAGTTCTCGCCACCAACCGAACTGAGTAACGTAAACAAAACTTGGGGATCAGGGAGCAAAATCCGAACTTCGTCCTGTAATCTCTGTTTAAGAGAAGACAATTTGTTCAGAGTTAAAGCACCCATGAAGGAATCGAACAATTTCAGAACTTCCAAAAGGAGCCTCAAGGTGCCATGCTTTATCAAAGGATCAGAGTGAAGCAGCCCTTTGTTCACTACCATGCGACTGAATGATCGGAGACACACACATCTAAACACACTTTGCACATCTGAATTCTCAAAGGCCAGCATGTCATCAGCAAGTCGAGCAAGGAAATCCCATGCCATTCCACCTCTTACCGAGGCAATCACATCTGCTGCCAAAGTAACACCAGACAACCAGGAAGATGACGCGTGATCCTCAAGATTATAAGGAAACTGATCCAAGTAAGTTGAGGCAAGTGTCGGCCTCCCATTAACAATCGCCAAAAGCAACTTCCTATGATACTCAACCTCGGTCCCTTTAAGCTTCTTCATCAAATCCACAAGCCGCTTCAAATTACCCTTCAATGGAACCGGCTTCCTCGTCACGTCAGGCATCAACCCATTCGAAGGATCAATGCACACCATGCCTAGAACCTCATACGCAACCTTAGCAGCAAGCACGTCCTCCCCTCGCGCAGAAATGTCAACCAACTGCTCCAACGTAGCACTCCCAAACAAAACACTCCTAAGCCCCGGCGGAACCAAACTCCCCGGCGTCAAAACCCTATCACGCAACGTCGACAACACATACACCACAGTCTCGTCATCATCATCCCCAAGCCCGCGCAAAATACCCGAAAACACCTCCCTCTGCTGCAATATCGACTTCAACAACCCCGGCTTCCCCACCTCCAAAAACGACATCGCAAACTCAACAAACGCCCCTCTCGTCGAATGCCTATCATAACCCCCCCTCCCCACCTTCTTCTTCCTAAACCCCGACAACTTCCCAAACCCCTGCATCTTAAAATCAAAACTCTTCGCCACCTCAGCCGCCAACAGCGACCCCCGCCTAACAACACTCGCCAACAACACCAACGCCGCCTTCTGCCTCTTCCCCTCCTTGGACTTAATCTCCTTATACAAATCCTCCATCCTCTCCTCCACAACCCCCTTCGCAAACCTATCCAAAACACGACTAACCCCAACTCTCCCGTAATCATCCTGCTTATAAACCCCATCACAGTGACCCAATAACACACTAATCAAATTCATCACATAACACATCCCTCCCTTACCCTTCCTCCTATTCCACGCCTCGAGAAGCTCGGTAAGCCTCCCCGACAACCTAATGTACTCGTATAAAAGCTTCCCGCCCCCGGCCCCTCGGAGGAGCTTCATGAACTCCTTGCACCCCTCTGAGCAGAGCTGGAGCTCCGTCGAGTTGATGTTTCGGAGAAGTTGTCGTATTTTCGCCTCGTGTGTCGGTTTCGAGTCGAAAGCGGGGAATGCTGGCTCTTCCCCTTCCTCTTCTTCATCTGAAAATAGAATTAAAAGTAATAAATAAAGGGAAATGAAAATGTTAGTTAGTTAGAAAATAAATAAAAAGGTAAAATAAAGGGGGAGGTAGTTAAGTTAGTTATTAGTTGTACCGTGGAGGGAGATGTTGTCGTTTTGGGGGTCAACGGTGTCGTTTAAGGGTGATGAGGTGTCAACGGTGTCGGAAAATGGAGACATTGTGCAAAGGAGGGGGGGACAGGGGTTAGGGAAGTGAATGGGGTTTTAGGAGGGTTTTTGTTGCTTTTTAAGGTTTGTGTTTTTTTCTTTTTTCAGAGGGTAGGGGTGTGAATGGGAGGAAATAGTTTACGAGCTACTCGAGATCAACTCGATTAATGCTTGACATGTAAAAGTTCGGATCGGCTTAAGTTTTTAGTGAGCCTATTTCAATAGGTGGAAACTCGGCTTGAGAGAGATTGAGGTAGAGGAATGATATGTCGCTCGCTATATATTACATCCCTTTAAAAACAACAACTAAATCTATAATTCAAATGTGTTCACACAATAGCTACACAGTACTAGTTTGGTCTTTCATTCCTCTTCTAGAAATATTTTGGCTTGTTTGTGTAAGGGGATTGTTTGAGGTCAAAGTTTGGCTTGATTGGGTGGATAGGGCCCATGTTGCTTCCATGGTCTGTGCTCGGTTTCGTTGGATTGTTACCCTTTTCTGTTGGCATAAATGCATGTTAAAGGTTCATAATTAGCGCGCGTAGAATCCAACCTCGACTTGCCTTATATTAGAGTCGAATTCCTTCTAATTGGAGACGGATACGGATGATTTACTAGGAGATTTTGACAAGACTTTATATTTCTTCCTTATCATATCAGATTTAGGTCGGAATTCGATCAAATTGTCAATCTTCAATGGTGACACATGGTATTATCACATACTTTTCCCCCCTCGATTGCGTAAGAACAAGTGCGGTTACTTTTTGGGTGCGCAATAGGATAACACATGTCCCTATGACACTAGCCGACAAAGCTCTATAAGGGGATTATAGAGCTCAAAGTTAACTTGTCCATTAGAGACACAATAAAGGAAACCTCTTAGGGTAAACTCTCACTCTTACCACGAAGAGGCCATAACTTACTTCTAACTCATACTCATTAGAGGTGTTCATCGGGTTGGCCGACAGGCCTTTGGGCCAAGAAGTCAGGCCCGAACAACCACTGGCGGACTTCTGGCCGAATCGGGCTTTTTCCGTGTGTTTTTTACGATTATTATACAAAACATAACTCTCACCTCGGGTGTTCGTTTGAAGTAATTTTATTAATCCATTTATTTTTCCGAGATCTACGCAACTATGGTAGTATAAACATCAAATATGATTTATAAAAATAAATACAATTTTCATAATGGGTTTTTACCCAAAATAATAGGATTTTTCTTAAAAACAACTTAAAACAAATATAACTTCAAATTTTCAGGTCATTTAGGCTGAATTTTCAGGCTTGACCTTACACCCAAGCTCGATCCGATCGATCGGACGCTTGGTCGGGTCGTTTTGATCGACTCTAAATTTATACTAATCTAAATCTATCTATCTATACTAATCTATACTAAGGCGTTGTAATGGCAGGAGCGCGCCTCGTGGATCACCACATCATAATCTGACTAGGATGCATGATTAAATACTAATGCAATTTCCTTGCCACGTAGTTCTTAACATGTGCCTTTTTATAAGTGAAAAAAGTAAAACCTATGAACGTTAGTGGTGAATGATGAGCTAATGAAAAGTCATACAACGTAACATAATTAATTAAAAGTCATGAATAAGGCCCTTTGTAGTTCGTCTGCATTTCTACAGCTACTAAGAAATGATTAAAAACGCCCACCAATCTCATCCCATATTTGCATCAGTGCAACTCAAACGTTTAGTAACCTCACCAAGCTACCAGCTCTGCTATTCTCCGTGAGAACTAGGAACCTCGGCAGGAGTAATTGAAGCACCACCATCTAGCATAAAAATACTTGAACACCTTTATATACATGTGACTAAGTTATCCACGTACTGTTAGTTACTCATTCCAAAAAAAGATAAAGTTTGGAATTCTAAACCAAGTGAGCAAGCAACCCAAGATTGTTATTGCCTTTCTCAAAAAAAAAAAATAAAAATAATTGTTATTGCAACATAATTTTAGCTTGGGCTAAACTACCATATCAGTAAACCCACGACTCCACGAGGCCAGCATTTCAGCTCAGTCCACTTCACAGTTCACACAAACTAACAAACACCCACACCACTATAAATACACCGCCTCACCCCAAAAAAATCCCTCTCTCCTTCTCTCACTAGGGTTTTCTTTTTCTTTATCATTTCCAAAAAAAAAAAAGAAAAAGAAAATGATGCAACAACCAACAGGAGTGGTCCCACCCCCAATGGTCCCCCCACAAGTGGACCCACAACACCACCACTACTCCCAACCCCAACCCCCACTCCCAACCCAGACCCAACTCCCACCCTGGATGACCATGGCCCCACCAACCTACCAACCCGCGGGGGGCCCACCCCAACCCCAACCCCAACCCCCAACTGGCCCACCCCACATGTGGGCCCCTCCCCCC
>CAAKMY010008269.1:602-10861 GCA_901111285.1 Corrigiola litoralis
TTGAGTATTAACCCTCAAGTCATACCACAATGTCACAAGGATCAATGATATATGATTCAATGCACATCAAGCTTTGTAATATCTGTAAACAAAAAAAAAGAAGGTTGACTGGTCTTTTATTAAGACCACGTGGCTAGTTACAATAGTTTGTTGTTGAGCTTAGTGGAATAACTAGTAGGAGCTGTCCAAATATTAAGTTATAAGAATAAGTTGTGGGCCAAGTCTAGTTAGAAAATGACAAGTTGATTGGAGGTATTGATCATGGGTTTGGTCTTTAGAGAAACCAAATAGTAGTCTTCACTTGGCACATTACGAAAGATAGTCACAAAACAAGACATTTTAGCACTGTTCATTGCGGGACGTGAGTAAAAACTTGGGAAGGGATTTTGGTGCAGTTCAACTTAAGGAGACCAAGTTAGAAAGAAAGAGGATATTAAGGGCTAATATTTTGTAAATATATTATTTATACTTTATCTATTTTGGGATACATTATATGAATATTTATGTTCATGAATTTTAGTATATATTTTATGAAAGGTAAGATCAAGCATGAGGTAATTATATACGTATTTTATACTGTAGAGAACTGAACCTTGTCGATTTTACGTACCTTATGGAAAAGTTTTATGATTAAGTTTACATTTTCGTCGATAGACGAAATTGGTACATTTGCGAGGAACATTTGAAAAATAGCATATTAATTATCACTATGCTATATTTACGAAAGTATCGAATTTATGATTTTATGAAATTATGAGTTGTATGTCAGATGCTATGAATGATGATCTCGGCTTAGGACCAGAGCGGGTCCTAAAAGAACAGCTAAATATGAACATATTGTCGACAATATAAAGACCCAGTCACGGGGGAATAGTGACTTATGATTATGCCTTGGTCACGGGAGTATAGTGACTGCCGAATAAGACCCCGCCATGGGAGTATAGTGGCCTTAGCATCTAAGGTTCTATTTTAAGAAAACAATAAAAGTTATGTGAGTACGGATTCGAAATATTTTATGATTATAGCGTCAAAAGTTCTCATTTGGTTTGAGAAGTATTTATCAAGTGCGATATTTAAGGACCTTATTGGTTGATGATTAAGAATAAGAATATTATCCTTATTATGAACTTATGCTTGATCAGAATAGAGTATTTATAGTATACTTACTGAGCATAAGTTTGCTCATCCCAATATTCTTCAGATTGATGCAGGTATGTGATCGAAGTTGACTGGGTATAGCGTGGAGTAAAGGAAGGAGGCTAGTAACCTTACAGACTATAGTTTCCTTTATCGAGCTTAGTCTCGTTTAGTCTATAAGTTAATAATATCGTTGTATTTTGTAAGAATCTTTAAGACGAGTGAAACGCAATATGTAATACTTTTGGATGTATATATGATTTAAGGTGTTTATACTGTTAATTTTGGACAAGAGGAGTCTTGTATAGTTGGTGAATATGTTCATAGCGGATCAGAAGCATGAAACATCTTCTTTCATGGTCGGTGAGATCCCAGTACCTTTGTATTGGTGAATGATTGAATATGTTACGTACTGGAATCCAAATAGGTTTTCGGGGCGTGACATTTGGTGGTATCAGAGCAAAAGTTGCGATTATGGGATTTAAGTGGCGATATAAGGATGTGATTTTGGGATTGTTTTGAGGATTAAGGTTGAGTTATTTATAGTTATCGTATGCATATAGTTATATGATATAGGAAGAGGGGTGAGGTTTAAACGTATATTGAGTGAAAGGAGAAATAAGGTTGATTAGAATATACCGTTTTTCATTTTTATTTTACTTTAACCTTACGAATATAGAGTGAAGATCATAAAAATTGATGTTAGTGTTTCAAAAGGATTGAACCGTGTACACACAATGAAAAGGCCAAAATTAACACTTGTGCTTAGTAAAGACCGAAAGGGCAACGAAGGTGTCTTATGGCTTCCCTAGTTGTAACTTCGCAATCCCGAATTATGAATCTAGCCTACGGGTCAATAGTTGAAATCATCTAAAGTTGTATCATCTTTTTTGGTATGCGGTTTAGTTCTGCCAAGGGTTTAGAGGAATAAATCAATTAGTAGGGTAGATTGACGATCCATTCGATCTAAATTCACATCCCGAACATCGAGCAAACTATTGTGGTGATACGTGTATGGGCCATGTGGTTTCTCTAAATGGCTTAGGTCATTGGAGGCATGTTGAGCAATGGGTTTCTTAATTCCCTAAAAAATTAAGTGGCGGCTTCCATGTTTTGGTACAAGTATCCGGTCCAGTCACAAGTAGGGTTCCATTTCGGGTCCTACACATTCCTTTAAACTTATACGTCTCACAATATTACCAATACAACAATTTAAATCCTTTTATAAACATCATGGAACCATTTACCATGATTCTAATCCACTAACATAGCTAATATAACAAGATATTCAAATATTTACCAAACCCATATAGATTATATAGTACCAAATTAAAACATGCACAACTTCTTCGTTTCTACTCCGAAAATTGCGTGCGAGTACTCTATTTCATAGAGAAAAACCTAAGCAATCCAAATATGTAATCTATTCAAAAAATAGACAACTGCAACTTGCCCAGAATTCCAAATTTCGAATCTGCACACTTATGTTCTAGCAAAATTTATATCTAACTCATACCAACTTCCAATCTAAGCAACAACCCAAGCTATATACAACATATATCAACCAAGATTTCAAGAAAGTTAGTTACCTATCTCCAAGCTTAGCGTAAATTTCGGCAATCCACATCACAACCTCCAATCTTCAATCCTCCTTTCTTGTACATCACCAATAGGCTCACTATGGGATCTTTAATTCACATATCACACCAACCTCGCAACAATTACACATCAATTAACTACTTAATTAGTTTCTAATCAAATCAAAACCAATAACATATTAAAACCCCATTTTCGGATTTTAAAATAATCCTAATCAAAAATCACGTTGTAAGCTTCAAATAGTCAAAATAAAGCGAGAGAAAGGAAAGGTCTTTACCCATAAACAAGTGGGTAGCGATTTTTGGCAAGAACGGGGCGGAAACGATGCGCGAAAATCGAGTTTTTCGGCCATGGGGCTGCTGCCCAAATAAACACAACAGAGGAGAGAGAGAGGCGGCATGGTGGGGCTGCCACGACGGTTTCCGTCGGCTAAGTAGCCGGAAATGATGGTGGAGTTGATGGTGTTGGTGCGTGAGATTGTAGAGAGGAAATGAGAGTGAAAGGAAGAGGAGATGCATGAGGGAGGTGAAGAAAGTGAAGGGGTTTTGGTTTATCTGACAAAAATGAAGGGGCGGGGGATGTGTCATGGTAGTGTAGTGTCACTTCGAGAAATTAAGGGAAAATATGGATATACTCGGGTCTCATGTACCTACTGAAATATAATGAATGGTCTCCTTATAGTAAAATCTTGGAAATAAAATGGTTACTAAAAATTTCATTTGACCCAAGATATAAAATATATCATCCGTGGGCTTAAAATCACATAAATGATAGTACCATATTTTATTCTCCGAAAAATAATAAAGTCGTCAATAAATATTTCAGGTCACTGAAAACCTCGTTTGAAATTCATAAATAATCCTTGCCCTTTTAGTAAGGAGAAAGTATTTAAAAATAATGTCGTCGGCAAAAATATATTGTTATAACAATTTTTCGCACTCACGTGCAATATAAAATAAATCCCCAAAATATCAAATTAGTGACTAAACTCATGTTAGTCTAATTAATCAAGCAGGTAAATCCTAGGTTATTACAGTAACCATTCGGAAAACGCCAAACCTAAAGGGTACCTCAAAAAATATCACCTATTCCAATCATGAGGCGGAGTGTTTGATTCTTATCAACGACTTTGGGCGTATATTTTAGAAAAAAATAATCAAAAATTAACGTTTTTATGTCTTCCAATCTCATATCCCCACTTAATAGCAATAAAGAAATCACTAGAGAGAGAATAGGATGTGAGAGAAACTTGGAAACCCATTTGCTCCCAAACTGGACACCTCTATGTATCCCTTGCTGCATCTTCCCAAGAATCTTTCCCCTCGTCTTTTATTACTTCCCTAAGCCTTTGATTACCCTTGCTGTTTTCTCAGACACCATAGCACTCATTTTCTTTTTATTTCTTTTTCTTCCTTTGTCTTCTCTTGCATGTCCAATGGACTATGATTATCTTCTCAATCTCTCTGGAATTCGAATGGTTTTGTGATGATATTGTTTACCTTTATATACAATTACTCATCATTACTCTGATTAAATGGGTTGCTCAAGACATCTTGCTAGTTTTTGAGAACATCTCTGACAAGAGGTTGGAGTACATTCCTCTACCACAATGCAATTTCTGTTGCTTGATAGCCACGGATAGTAGCCTAATTAATGGTAATCATTTTCACCCTAATCTTATTCTCTGCATTATGCGGGTATGCACTCTTATTATATCATTTTTTAATCCCTTTGTGAGTTAGGTAACTCCTCGTTTAATTAACCGAGTTCTCTTCATGGATTTGGGAGGTTGGCAGTGATTGTTTTCTAGTTCTTTGTCTTCCCTGCTGCATATGGTTTTATTGATTATTAAATGTTTGCCCCCTGATTGGTTGGTTATGATCCTTGTTGTGCAATCCTCCACATCCCTATATATAAGGGTGATGGATTCTCTGAATGTACCAAGCTTACAAAGCATCAACTTCCTTCTTGTCTTCTTGATATGTCCAATATCGCGTACTTTGCTCCAAATACTCCTACTAACGAAAATGCCCAGCATACTCCTTCCCGCTTTCCTTCCTCTGATCAGAATCTTGCCCAACCAGCAATCAGAAACAACTTTTGCTCAATCTACTCATGATGGTCCGCTTGGAGGAGATCCCTCCTTCAAGTCAGCTCTACAGTTTGGAATGGAACATGGTGGTGCTACTTGTACTCCCCATTCCTCAAACGAACCAACATCTCACCATTTCCAGGAGAACATTCCGAGTGTCTTGACTGAACCGGGAATAACCCACATCCCTTTGTCTCTCATTAACTAGTCCACTGTCGAAAACCATAGTAAGCTCAGACTATTAGGTAAGTTTTGGGGTGGGGTGGTACCGCTAGCTGCGATCAAGGCTAATACTAGAGTTGACTGGGAAGGGGTTCTAGGGGAAGTCACTTTTGTGGACAAAGGCAAATACTGGTATGATATTAGACTCTCTACTGCAAAGGATAGAGACTATGTGTGGGACAATCGTTCTTGAATTTTCCAAGGTCTTAACTTTGTTCTCAAGCCTTGAAACTCTTTTTTTGAACCCTATGAGACTACCATAACCACTGTCGACCTATGGGTTAGGATGGAAGGTTTACCAACCATTTTCTGGGACCCTGTTGTGCTTAAAAGTATCCTCAATCCTGTAGGTGAGTTCATTAAAGCTGACTCCTTTACCCTTGCCAAGTCTAGGGATAGGTTTGCCCGCGCTTGTGTTGCTATGGATCCCACTCGTGTCCCTGGTTTTGTTAAAATTGAATGGAGGTATTTGTAAAACTTATACACTTCAGTATGAGGGGCTTTACAATGTTGTGGGATTTGTTTTAGTCGGGACCATATCACTGATTCTTGCCCTAAGATTCAGAGGATGAATAATTGAAGTTATTGTTGATCGGTTGGCCTCTAGTTCAATCCACCATTTCACTTCTCTCATCATGGTCCTAGTGAGAATACCCACTCTCCTGCTGATGAGAGTTGGGTTAGAGTGGCCCTTCAAAGGCTTACCAAGGGTTCCGTGCTTTCTAAGAAAGGTTCCTCTCCAACAAAACTTTTTGCTACTAAGGCTAATAAGTTCGCTCATGGCTCCCAGAGTAATCCTCTTGTCCACACTGAGTCTCTCTCCTTCCATGTGCCCACCTCGGTTGTTCCACATTTTAATGACCCCATCCTGAATGATGTTAACCCTTTCGTTGCCCTTGTAGACAAGGATGACGATATTGATCTTATGTGCAAGGAGAATGCTTAGTTCATCAAGGAGGGTTTTCTTTTTCATGAGAATGAGGACATTCCCCCGTCCTCCTTTCAAGCTCCTGCCAAGAATAACAGTGATGAGTTCTCCTCTTTTGGGTCGGATTCTGGTGCGGAGTTAGAAGACTTCATGGACACATTTGCTCAACCGAAAACATCTTCTTCCTCGTCCAAGAAGAGGCATTTTTCTAAAGATCTCTATGATGACATTTGCTCAACTCAGGTGGTGTTGGTGTGCCTTCCACCAATACTACTTCTCCGGTCCCTTAATGTGTTCCTAATGGACTTTAACCACTATGGTAGTGGTTTTGAGCTTCAGTAGCTCCCTTAGTTTGTCTATTCTGTTTGGAAGGTCCCCCTTTTTTTGTTCATTTATGCTATGCTTACACTTTCAATTGTCCTAGGACGAGCCTAATGCCTTGGGATCTTCCTGTTGTCTTTATTTCAGTTTGCGTTTATATTCTCGTTTCTAGAATTTGATTCATCTTGGTTTCTTTTTGTATAGCAAACTTGGGTCTTTATTTGCTTATTACTACTATACGGTTGTATGATGAACATTGGTCTAATATAATCGTTAATGTTGTTCCTTATTTTGTTCTACACTGTTTTCTTGTATTTTTAGTACTCCTCTTTTTTACTAACAGCTTTGCCTCCTTTTCGTTCTATGGTCTCTCTGTTTGCTCATTCTGGGACTCATTTTATTTTGGGTCTGTTGCCATCCTTTGTGATGATCCTTTTGTTTCGAATGAAGCTGCATGGTGTCAAGTTATGCCACCAAATTATTTTACATGATTCCAGGAGGCACTTTCTTTCTCCCTTGTACTTAAATCCCTTAAGTGTGGTTCTTTCAAGGACCTTTGAGCACAGCTTCGAGAAGCTTTCGAGAATGTTACTTTTCCTCTGATGCTTCTTTATTACGGCGAATGAACGTGATCATTATATTCGACTATTTCTTTCATTGTGTACTAATCTCCCTGCGCAATGGTTTGCAGGCTTCTGTTTAGGCATTTGTTCTCATTTGCTTTATCTTTGTCTCGACCGGGATTAATTCCCCTGACTGCTAATTCATCCAGCTTGCTTTATTGGTTTCAAGCTCAAAACATTAATTACTTTCTTGCATACGTTCTTGCAAATTTTAATTTGTCTATTGTAAGGTGCTTTGTTGTCTTACTCCTGAGTGTTTTAGGCTGCAGTGATATCAACATGTGGGTTTCAATTTTTTCGGCTACTCCTCAGTTTGTTAGTTGTCATTGTATATTTATTTTTGCTCATTTAACTTTGTCTCTACTATTTGTCATTATTTTTCGTGTAGGACTCATTTCCTTGAATGCATGTTTTCCCTCGTTTTGTTAGAATCAGTTTTTGACGGGTTTTGGTATGAGCTATCTCATTTACCTCTACCCAAGGATGGTTTGCCTTTTTTCCAGCTCTTTGTTTGCTGGACGAACATTTACCATGTGACTTACTATTTTTCGATTTTGTCTGGCTTATCTTGTATGTTAAAATGTTTGGATCTGCTACCAAACGTTCCCCAGATGTATCTTTGAATAATTTTAGCACAAGTTTACCCCCCTTATTAATTTATGAGGATCCTTAGTTGGAATGTAAGAGGTATCAAAAAGCCACACGCATCAGGAGAAGTAAATATTTTAAAGGATAAATTCAAGCCCGATATCTTTTTTCTCCTTCAGACTTAAGTTAATTGTGACAATGCAAATCGTATAATAAGAAAACTTGATTTTGAAGCTTTCGATCAAATTCCCGCGATCAACCATTGTGGAGGAGTTTGGGTTCTTTGTAATAACCATAATTGCAATGTTCAAGTCATTGGTAAATCCGACTAGGATAATTACCTTACGAGTAAAAGATTTGAAAAAAAGATTTTTATTTCATTCTTTTCAGGAAATATGCTCCTGCCAGATATAGAGAAAAAGAAAACTTTCCTTAATTAATGCCTCTATTTCTGAGTCGTGGTGTATAATTGGTGATTTGAATGAATGAATTTCTAGTGAAGAAAAACTTGGCGGTAGCCCGTTTGGTCTAAACCATTCAGACATCCTTACTAGATTTTGTACGAACTCAAATTTTGAAACCATCCCTTTCACAAGGAATCCTTTCACTTGGAAAGGCACTTTTAAAAGTGGTTGGGTTTGAGAGAGGCTAGGCAGAGCTATTGCTAGAGAGGATTGATGCAATGTTTATCCTCATAACATAGTTTCTCATGGCTCTTTCTCATGCTCAGACCATGCTTCAATCTGTCTTTAAACAGATAATGATCAGTATCGTAAAAATCGTTCTTTCCGATTCCAATCTCATTGGGCAACTAACCAAGAAACATTTAATATGACGAGGAATGCATGGTCAAAAATTTATAAAGGATCTCGTATGTTTCAATTTATGCGACGTTTGAAAGATCTCAAGTTGAATCTCAACAATTGGAGTAAACACAAATTTTGACCATTTTCATAGAAAACTTGAGCAAAATCTTCAGAAAATTCAATATGTTGAGGATATAATTTTGAACAGTTTAACCTCTTCTAATGATCATAAAATGTACGAAAGGCTTCTATTGAAAAGAGAAAAGTTACTTCTCTACCAACAAAAATATTGGAGTAACCTTGCTAGTAAAAAGTGGCTTGTGAATGGAGGCCGCAACACCGCCTATTTCCATAGAATTCATAACCAAAGAAGAAAAAGAGGCAAAATTTTCAAAATTCAGGACCCGTCAGGGGTTTGGATTGAAGATATGATTCAAACTAAAGAACATTTTATTAACACTTTTGCACAACGTTTTAAATCGCCGCCCTCTGCTCTGAACTTCCAACGTAATTGTTATACAGACTCGTGCATTTTTGACGAAGATAACCGATCTCTTCTCCAATCAGTCACTGATGAAGAAATTAAAACGACACTTTTTGAAATGACCCCGAACAAAGCGCCTGGACCAGATGGGTTTGGTGCAAATTTTATCCAAACCTATGGGAATATTATTGGAAAAGACGTTTGTCTTTGTATAAAGGCTTTTTTTCATAGTGGCAGAATGTTAAAAGATATTTATCATACGTTTTTTTGTTATGATTCCTAAGACTAATTTTTCTTTCTAATACTTTGAATGCCCATTTTACTCTCTTCTCCCATAGTCCCACCTCCCTCCTCCCTCCTCCCTCCTTTCTTCAATTTTCTTTGTTTTCTCTCCATGATTTCCCTTGTACAACCAAACAAGGGAAAATAGATTATGAATTCAATTTTCTCATGGAAAATGATTTTCATGAAAGATGATTTTCCAAGAAAACGAACTTCCTCCAAACAAAACGGAGCCTAGTTTTTTTTATTGTCCTACTACTCGCCTGGTTTGCTATTTTGCCACTCAAAATGGTTGGAATGTTTATAATACTGACGACACTAGTTTTGCCAATAGCTTCCATAAAGCTAAGCTTAATTCGAATTTATTGCACATTGACCTTGTTCAAACCGCGATCCTCATTTGGAGCATCTAGATTTGTAGGAACAATTATGTTTTTCAAAAACATTGGATTCAATCACTTTAGTGCTTTCGATAAAGCAAATTTCATGCTAAAAGAATGGAATGCTAGAACCGTTATTGATAATCAACTGGCTAACAACATATCTAACTTTTCTCCCCCCGTTGTCCGCCTAGTTTTCACTAGGTGGTCGAGTCCTCCTCCGGGCGTCATGAAAGTAAATTTTGATGGCTCCCGGAAGAACAACATTGCCACCGCAGCCTTTGTAATTCGTGACTACTTTGGAACTTTGAAAGCTGCTGATATCAACCAAATTGGTAACTCTTCAGCCTTGATTGCAGAAGCTACAACCTTACGTTCGTCAAGCTCTTTCTATGAGTTACACCAACATCCACATTGAAGGAGACAACTTGATTGTCGTTCAAGCCCTTATCTCTTGTCCCTGGAGGATTCAACCTTTAATCTGTGACACAAAGAAGTTCCTTAATTCTTGTACAATGTTGAATATTTCCCACATTCTTCGCGAAGGCAACCATCTCATTGATCTACCTACTATTTGGCTCAATTCGCACTCACTTGAATTTGATTCGATTTTGTACTCAGATAGATTAGGCAAATTATTAGGTACCTTTTTATACTTTTTAGTGTATACTTTCAATAAATTAGAATTACACAATATTTTCACTGTGGTATAAAAAAACTTATCAAAGATACACAAAAAATACACAAAGGTACATAAAAGTATATTGCATAGTACATACTCTCAGGTGTACGCAATA
>CAAKMY010008291.1:0-34467 GCA_901111285.1 Corrigiola litoralis
GCACGAGTTGCTAACTAGTTATAAAATAAAAATGATGAAGTAAAAGAGCCCGCCAGTCCAAAGGGTGGGCAATAAATTAAGGTGCTTCGAGCAATGCATACGACTTTTTCTTTCGTCCTTCATCTTTCTTTTATTTCTTAACTTCTGTACTTTTGATTTTGTGAGAGTACTGATATTTCAGGGGTCAACACCCCAGAAGTCGCTTCCAGCGTACCCAGTGCTATAGCGATATAGCATCATACATGACTGCGTCTACGTGATTACATGAACTTGTACCATTGAAGTACGTCTTTTTAGACTAAAAGGATCATTTTAATAACCCTTGATGTCGCATCATGTAAATTGATCCGTAATGCTCTTAATTCTGTATTGACCCTCATATATTATCACAGAATTTAGACTAAACTTAAATTTATTGTTGTATTAGTAAAATAATTCCCTATATTTGTATCAATTGCTACACTTCTCAATTGAAGGTGTGTGTAAAAGTTTTGGGAGTGTAACCAGTCTAAATATCCTTACTTTTTTTTTTTTTTTTACCTTAAATCAACTCACTTGATGTGTTTCACACTCAAGTCTTACCCATCATCCACTAGTATTTTCTTTTTAAATTCAAATTCACTTATTGTAATTTTCTTGGTGATTGTTTGGTTTTATACTTGTTTGTGAGGTTTTAGAATTCTCATAATTTTCCATTATTCACCGGAATTACAAATTCATGGAAATTTATCAAAAAAGTTCTATCGTAAATGCAAGAATTGTCAATTACCAAGAGGGTGTTAGGTAAACCAATTCATCAATATTGTAGAAACTGGTAATTCACATGAATTCTTTATTTCTATAATTTTGATTAACCAAATAAGTATAACATAATTCCTATGAAC
Source organism: Corrigiola litoralis (assembly GCA_901111285.1). NCBI lineage: Eukaryota > Viridiplantae > Streptophyta > Magnoliopsida > Caryophyllales > Caryophyllaceae > Corrigiola > Corrigiola litoralis. Next base: position 885 of record CAAKMY010008291.1, read on the forward strand.
GCAAACAAATTGACTAAGACAAACAGAGTACCAAGTATTAAATTTAGTTCAAATATATTCATTGTTGGGTTGGTGGGAAGAGGCATTATTATTTTAGAAAATACTTCAAAGTTCAAACAAGAGTAATTGTCGATCAAACCTCATCCTAAAGTGAAGTATCGATTCATTTGTAGTGAGCATGTGCAGTGAGCTTGAAAGTTTTGTATTTCTAATAAGGAATGTTAGATTTAGTCCACAAACAAGAGTAATTTGGTTAGAAGAGGGTTCAAGTAAATTATAATATTTTGTATACATTGACTTCTTGCGTATAATTTAATGAAAAGAAATCTTGTAAGAGATTGTTTGATTTTAGGTAAAAAAAATTTTGACAGTCTTAAATTAGTCAATTTTGGATTTAAAGAGGATTATTTTAATATATTGTTAATAAGATAAAGTGATTATTTTAACACAATTAATAACTATGTTTTGTATTACGTTAAAACTAGATTGTATCGTACAATAATTGTGGTAATAATTGATGCTTTTCTTGTGAAAAAAAATTAAGTGATTACATAGAAGATTTTATTAGGTGATCATCAACAAAATCACCAACACAATACTCTCAATTATATTACAATTCTCTTATTTTCTGAGGTGATCGATTTGACTGTAAATACCTCACAAAATACACAAGTGAAACTATGGAATTTTATGGAGGCGTTTCTTTTTACGCATCTAACAATATAATTTTTGTCATTTTAACTTAGTTTATTTTTTAAAATTAAAAGTTAAACCTCTACCTTGAAAAGCATGTAAGTACGTGAACTAAAACTCCATAAAAAAAAAACACGAATTAAAGTAGTAGGTGTTTTTTCACAAAATTTTTGCTCTTTTGAATTTGAGTCGCTTTCTTCATCATGAACCAAATTAGTTTTTATAAGAAATTCTTCATGACTCCATTCATTTTTACATTGCTTTGTCACAAATATTACATATATAGTCAATTAGTCACAGTTCCGGCAGTGTATCCTGTGAAGCTTGTGATGTGCTACTATGCTAGAAAATTAAACTGGTTTCTAGACTTCGAATTACGGGTGCAAAAATTGAGCAGAGCAAAATGATCGACTGATTTGGTTGTCTGCTAGAGAAGGTTATAATGATATATAATCATAGATAAGTTTGGCAACATGCTAGGTAAGTAACATTAGTGAAGAACAAAAACTTGCTGCGTTGCATGGGTCCAAGAGGAAGCGCCAAGAGGCAGCTATCAAGTGGGGTTTCGCTCCGGAGGGCTGGTGGAAAATCAACACTGATGGGGCTGCCAAAGGGGACCCAGGTACTGCCGGAGCGGGAGGAGTTCTTAGGGCTCACACAGGGGCCTTTGTTAGAGCGTTTGCTATGAGTTGTGGCACTTGCGATGCAGTTCGCGCAGAGTTGTTTGCGGCACTTAATGGATTGCAGATGGCTAAAAGCTTGGGAATTACTAAGCTTTTTCTGGAGATTGACTCCACTGTTGTGGTTGATATGTTGGCTAATGATGTCCCTCCTTGGAACCCAAATTTCTATTTGGTGTCTCAATGTCAGGCGTTGGTGCGAAGTGAAGAGTGGCAAGTGGTTATTAAGCATGTATTCAGGGAGGCTAACATGGTTGCTGATCGACTTGCGAAGTTTGGAGTTAACTTTTCGGAGAAGTACAAGGAGTACCCCTTCCCCCCTAGTTTCATTCATGATGTCCTGTTTGAGGATCTCATGGGACATTCTAAGACTCGTTTAGTCTGATCTTTATAGAGTGCTTGCACTAATCCCTTACACCAAAAAAAAAAAAAAAAAATTAGTGAAGATTGAAGAGGAGACACTCCTAATCCTTTTTATTCTTTCCTTACCTATCCTCAAAAAAAAAAAAATTAACATTAGTGAAGATTAATATGAAACGAATTTGTTTGTTACTGCAGTAAGAAAGCACTGAGCTCAGATGTTTTTAGCTCACTCTCAATCAAATGGGTTACTTGTGAGCTCGTCCCCATCATCATTATGCCTCTATGGCACGATGATCACTTATAAATGGAAGAATGGACTTTGGCCAATGACCATAAACTTCGTATTTTATGGGGCGAAAGATAAAAGAGCAACGGACGCAAGGGGACCCCAAGTGCGGTGAGGTGTTTAGAGGAAAGGGAGAGGCATGATGAGGAGATGTCAGAGGTGATGATGTGTGTGCACTTTGCTATATATAACGTACTCCTTGGTAAGTTGATTTATCGGTACTAGGATGAGTTTAGACTTTTGGTTGAGTTGGTTTAGCTATTTGATTACATGAGCAATTCAGACCGAGTTTAACTACATTATTTCTACCAAGCTTACTAAGCGAATGCCTTGGCTTGTTAAGAAATTATTTCTTGAATTGGAAAACATGTTCCCCTCTCTCCCCCTTTTCTTCTAAGGGTCTGGAAGGTGTAGGTTGGATCGACTTGAAATGAGCTCGCCTGAGGACGGTGCTTGTTCTCCATCTAAAAAAACCCAACAATTCAAATCGTGTCTACTCATTTCTCAAATAACCAAAGTTTAACCTAAATCAATGCCTTCGCTTGTTAAGAAGTTGTTCTTTTCATCTTATTTTAGCTTACTTATAGATTTTTGTTTTAAGTTCCCTTATATTTTCTTAACTATTCTTATCTTCCTTGAATTTGATATGTTTCTTATTCTTTTTAACTTTTCTTATTTGAATAAAAAGCAACATTTAAAGTTGAAGAATTTAATACAGTCACAATGCTACAATTTTTTGTAATCTTGCCAAATTAAAGAATACCATAAGGTGTATAATTATGAAACAAATACTGGTAGAACTGATGAATACAAGCACACAAAGCATATATGCTTATTTTTATCTTATTTTGTCTCAAATACAAAAGAATACAATAATAATAATAATGACATAAGAGGATAAATTATATATTGCTAGGCCACAAGATCTCGTGCCAATCTATGATTCCATAGGCACACTACGCAAGACAAGCGTCTCAATGGTCATTCCCGGTCCAAATCCGAACATCACACCCCAATCTAATCCCATTCCAGTTGTAGTGTTCCCTTTTCCGAGAGATCTCTTCCTCATTTCATCCAACATGATTATCACACCAACACTTGCCATGTTACCATACTCACTAAGCACATGCCTAGTAATCTCGAGTTTTTCTTTGTGAAGCCCTAGTTCGGCCTCAGTTTGATCAAGTACAGCGGGACCACCATTATGGGCAATCCAAAATATTGAATTCCAATCGCTGATTCCAATGGGTTTGAATGCCTTAATCAAACACTCTTCCACATTTTTAGAGACAAAAAATGGAAGGTCCCTACGTAGATGGAATGTTTGACCCATATCGATTATCTCAGATGCCGGACCAGTAAAATCAGGAATGGTAGCCTGAATCCCGTGTATGAGTTGGAAGATTGGTTTTTCAACTGATGTATCAGGATCCGCACCAACAACTACTGCAGCAGCTCCATCACCAAATAAGGCTTGTCCAACTAGTGAATCTATATGATCTTCAGAAGGACCTTGAAAATTAACAGCAGTAATTTCTGTATATACTACAAGTATGCGAGCTCCTTTGTTGTTCTCTGCAATGTCCTTCGCGTGTTTGAGTATGTGAGGACCAGCATGACAACCCACTAAGTAAAGGACCATGCGATTGACAGAAGGATCAAGGTTTAGAAGTTTAGCAATCTCATAATCTGTCCCGGGCATAGATAAGCCTAACGTTGTATAAACAATGAGGTGAGTAATGTTTGATTTAGGTTGACCCCACTCTTTAATGGCTTTTTCTGCAGCCTCTACGCCGAGCTTTGGCACATAGTCAATTGTCATGGCACGACGAGCATCGTGGGATGGCATGCCGTATGTCAGCATGTTTGGATTTGCCTTCAAAATTTCTTCAGTTAAAAAGAAGTGTCGCTTTGTTATCTTTGTCTTCTCACCTATAGAATATTGACCATATATATCAATGACTTTCCAGAGGATCATTTAAATGTTTATTTGATGACTTTAAATTATTTTATCTACATGAGAATATATACGTAATAAACAAGCATTGATCACTTATATTTGTTAATATAGTGGAGGTAACTTAAAGATGCACTTGATTGGCTTATATATGCAGTGTTGTCATTGTCTACCATGATAAAGAGATCCCGAAAGAACCTCCATATCCACTACCCCCCTTCTTCCTATTTCCTAACCAGTGAATTTTCAGATGCTAAACTATAATGAATAGAAGTGATACCAAGTGTAGATTCCCTAGTCCCTACTACCTTCAAACAATAAAACGAGAAAAAAAGAAAGAAAGCTAGAAGCCATTTTCTGTAACTTTTAGTTTGTATTATCAAATAGATAAGCAGCTTTGGCCTAGGGCTAGGCGAGTAGTGTATATGCGTTTGGCGTATCAGTGTAAATGAATGTGACTAATGATGATGAAGGCAGGACAAAGTAAACATCAGTGACTCACACGATCCTAAAAATTGATTGATGTAATCGTTTTATAATTGAAAGGAAAGAAATTAGTACATAGACTTACATATACGCTTAAATTTCTCCTTCAACTCGACTTTGTGCTCAGAGTTTGTGACTCTAAAGTAGTAATCGGGGTAGTCCTTTTGATAGATAAAATTTGGAGGGTGTGCGTATCCGATACCCATAATGGTAGCTGCACCAGTTGCTCTTTGTGCATTTCTAATCTCTTGAACGTTCTCCATTTTCTTTAAACTGAATTGGTTTTTCTACTTGAACAGTTGAACTTGTGGTTTGGTATGCAGAGCAGTGTTGGTTCAGGACTTGATTAAGTGATGAATAATGTCTCTCAAGGCACAGGTATTTATACATGCAAATATTCATTCTTCTTTGAAGCCCCGAAATAACAAAAAGGAGTAGGTGCCCGCCAGTTGAAATGGTGTGCAATAAATTAACCCATAATTTAATGGGCTTACGACATTCGACTCTTTCTTTCTTCCTTGTTCTTTGTTTGAATGAGAGGTCAACGCCTCAGAAGTCGCTTCTGCATGATCATACTAATATGCTAGTATATGATAGCCGTTGCCGTCATACCGATAACACTAATACTGCATGGAGTTCATGAAGGTCGTAACATACATCTGACAGTGACATGTCGGGACGATCGCTGTAATAGGCCTGTAATAGGCCGGTCCTGAGATTTCGTTGGCCCCGGGACGATAAAGCAAATGAAGGCCCCTTATATATATCCAACTTTTAAAAAAAATGGAATTTTTTTCCAAACTTCCCTACAAGATTGCAACCAGAATCAACCACCAAAACAAGAAAAAAAAATCAAGAATTTATTTATGAAATTTAACAAATAATAAAGGCTAAAATTAAAATTATATGATTTTGAACTTAGGCAATGGAGCAATCGTCGAACAAATATGCTCGGACTCCGGCTGAAATTGCCTTCTTGAGTTCTTTGGTATAAAATTTTCCCTTGTCAAATATTTTATTTGGGTGGGTGTAATTGAAGAAACTAAAAATTAATAAACAAAATCGGTAATTAGGAAAAGCTTTCTTACTTAAGATCTTGCTATGTATGCATTTTCAAAGTTAAGTTTGTTCATCTAGCATCCATTGTCTTTAATATAATAGACAACAACTTGCTCTTCGGATGACCCTTATATTTTCGAAATAATTAGACATCCTACGTCCTCGATGAGTGCCTTGTTTTGTGTTAGATCATTGACACACCGCTGTCTTTTTATGAGCTTCCGGATGGATTGAATCCAAATAACTTTACTATTGAAACCCCTTGTGTATGTATGAATATCTTATCGCCGGAGTGTCCACATCCAAATTTCCATTTTGGATTACGGAATCAGAATTAATGTATTGCCTTTTTCGCTGCTACGAGAGCAAGCTACAAAATTATATGATTATTTTTTCGACAATGCTTTCTAGTCTCTATTGAGTATACAGATACTAAAAATCCTCTCACTACCAACCTACAAACATCATGTGGCTAGTAGTTCTTACCACTATCGATCAACAATGAAAAAACTAGTTAGGTTTGGTTTTAAAATGGCATGTGTGTCACATGCCCATTTAACTCTTTCTTTAGCATTTTGCTCCTAAACATAGGTGAAGATAACTTCACCCAGTCAAGACACTAATTGAGTAATAATGAATTAGGACACTAATACAACAAAGGGTAAAGAGAATGTTCACCCTATGCGCTAAATGGTAAGCCAAAATATACAAAAATCTCGATAATGAAGGAGAGAGTCTTCTTCATACATGGATAGTGTGGATAATATTTTGCAAGTGTCTTTTCTCTTTGGCTTGAAAGAAGTGTTCCTTTTTGCCTTGAGAGGAGTATATTCCTTTCTCTAAGTTACATTTAGGGTTGCTTCAAAAAAAAAAAGCTACATTTAGGATACGGTCGAATATCTTGACTATTTGTAGGACAAGGTTATTCGTGCCTTCACAAATGACCAAATTTCTTTTTATGAGATGAGGCGGCCGGTATTGGCGACATATATACACGTAAATTTCTTGCGGAATAGTGTATGACAAATGAAAGATATTATGAAGATAAACACATTCAATGGTACAAGAACATTTGAATTGCAAAATCATCTTTGCTTTGACTTATTTCATCTCAAATTTCAAAAAATTAACAAGCATTAAGAAATACAAGAAAATTAACAAGTATTAAATACAAGAAAAATACATATAATTTAAGACCATCCAACTTTTTGTGAGTCTATATCTCTGTAGGCACACTTCGCAAGACAAGCGTCTCAATGGTCATACCTGGTCCGAATCCGAACATCACACCCCAATCTAATCCCATTCCAGTTGTAGTGTTACCTTTTCCAAGAGATCTCTTCCTCATTTCATCCAACATGATAATCACACCTACACTTGCCATGTTACCATACTCACTAAGCACATGCCTAGTAATCTCAAGTTTTTCTTTGTGAAGCCCCAATTCAGCCTCAGTTTGATCAAGCACAGCGGGACCACCATTGTGGGCAATCCAAAATAGTGAGTTCCAATCACTTATTCCAATGGGTTTAAATGCCTTGATTAAACATTCTTCCACATTTTTAGAGACAAAAAATGGAAGGTCCCTACGTAGATGGAATGTTTGACCCATATCAATTATCTCAGATGCCGGACCGGTGAAATCAGGGATGGTAGCTTGAATCCCGTGTATAAGTTGGAATATTGGCTTTTCAACTGATGTATCGGGATCTGCACCAACAACTACAGCAGCAGCTCCATCACCAAATAAGGCTTGTCCAACTAGTGAATCAATATGATCTTCAGAAGGACCATGAAAATTAACCGCGGTGATTTCTGTATACACTACAAGTATGCGAGCTCCTTTGTTGTTCTCCGCAATGTCTTTCGCATGTTTAAGTATGTGAGGACCAGCATGACAACCCACTAAGTAAAGAACCATACGATTGACAGACGGATCAAGGTTTAGAAGTTTGGCAATCTCATAATCTGTGCCAGGCATAGATAAGCCTAAGGTTGTATAAACAATGAGGTGAGTTATATTTGATTTAGACTGACCCCACTCTTTAATGGCTTTTTCAGCAGCTTCTACGCCTAGTTTCGGCACATAATCAATTGTCATGGCACGACGAGCATCATGGGACGGCATACCGTAAGTCAACATATTTGGGTTTGCCTTCAAAATTTCTTCCGTTAGAAAAAAATGACGCTTGGTAATCTTTGTTTTCTCACCTACAAAATAATCACAATTGTCATCAATATACATGGGATTACAAATAATGTTGATGTAAATAATAGAATCCAAAGGAAGTGATTAATGAGAAAGCAATGAATTATTATTTTTTTTATCCTATGAATGGTGTGTTTCGATTTGTAAACTAACTAAAAGATAGTGGCAGTAATTTTAATATGTTTGCTAGTATAGTCGATTTTAGGTGAGTAAGAACTAAGATCATTGTTCGCAGTCATTTATTCTATTTGAAAGTAAAGTAAAATCCCATGATTACTAAGATTGAAACTTATGCAGACATCTTCTAAACAACTTAAAGAAATAAGAATGAGACTTACATATACGCTTGAATTTTTCCTTCAATTCAACTTTGTCTTCAGAATTTGTGACTCTGAAATAATAATCTGGGTAATCCTTTTGATAGATGAAATTAGGAGGGTGTGCATACCCAATACCCATTATGGTAGCTGCACCAGTTGCTCTTTGAGCATTTCTGATCTCTTGAACGTTTTCCATTGTCTTGAATTTGTTTTGTGTATTGGTATGTAAAAGAGTGTTGGTTCAGGACTTGATGAATGAGGATTGACAACACATAGGTGCTTATATAGGTACTGTCTGTACGAAGTCGGGAATTATTAAAATCATGAAGTAGAAGCCCGCCAGTCTAAAGGGTGTGCAATAAATTAACGGGTTTCCAGCGTACGACTCTTTCTTTCTTCGTATTATGTTTGAAAGATGAGTCAATGCTCCAAAAGTCGCTTCTACGCTCCATCATGCTTCGACCATAGTATGATGTCAAGTTTGTCAACAGTCAACCTCGTATTGTATTTACCTTGGCAATTAGAGGATCGGTTAAATAAAACTAAGGTAGAAACAGCATGAAGTATATGAAGTTGTTATAGATTATGCACCATCCACTTGGGGAACTGAGCGATGCTCCTAACTCAAAGACGATTAGCTCACAATACATATTTTGCACAATAATTAATATTGTTTTTAACAAAATCACGAAATATATATATATAATGAGAATTTTCATAATCGTTTCTATCCCCCTCGTTAGATGATTCGACATGGTTCGTGGAATTGAAACTGGCGAGTACGGTTCGAAAAGAATGGCATTCCTCGTTCTATTGGCAACGTGTGGTTCCACGTTGATGATTTGTTTGGAGGTTAAAAAAAAATACGTTCCTCTTTGAAGTGATGAGATTTATAAATGTGTAGAGCTAACTTTATTAATTGTAATTTGAGATTGAAGGTATTCATCGTATCGTTGCTTTTAAGTTCCGCTTCCAAACTCGTCGTAATGCCTACTGTATTTTACTTGGTATGATTTTTTATTTCATTTTTGTTAATATGAAAAAGGGATGTATAAAAGGTCGTTTTTCTTTTTTTTGAATATGTAAAGTGGGGGTACGGAGATAACATTGTTATTCAAAAGTGGGGAAACATAAAAGATTGTTGATATTACTTTTGTAATCTTGTAAAAAAACTGAAAATTTGACAGAAACTCATGCCTATCTAGACAATGCAGTAGCTCTGTCCAGCTAAGTTACGAACAAATGCAGAAAGAAAACAGACATCAACCACCAGACAGCATCAAACATCAGGGGGATCTTTTATTACCAAATTTGCTGAGAAAAAATCTAAGCTGAAGGCAATGGTGTAAATTCTCCATTATGTATAAATCATGTACAGTTTTTATTTGTGCGGTTGCATATTACATATGCATCTTCAACAGTATAGCCACGTTGTAACATTGTGTACAGTAAATAACAAGCCTCAAAAAGCAGGGATGATTACCACTCCCGAAGTTCTACGACTGGCAGACTAACACTTTCCGTATCGGTAAAGGTGAAGAGAGCAAAAAGAACTGATTACTCCCTGGATAGGAAGACAAGTAAGATCCTGGGAGCCTATGACGCGGCAGAACTCAGAAAATGGCATGGAAAGAATAGCAAGCTAATAAAAGGCATGATCATCATTTGACTTGCTCCCAGACGCGTTAACATCTGATATTTCTCATAGCTTGTGCAAAAGCCAATTTTCGCATCACAACTTCTGCCGTATGGGATCAACTTTTGAAAGTACTGCGTACATTTCTGCTATTGCTCTCTCAAAGTAAACCTTTGCTTGGGGTCTCTTTACCTGGCAAAATTTGACAAGGAAACGAAACTTGTTAAACAATTAGCACAAAAGATGTAGAGCTTAGGACTACAAACATAAACAAATCTAAACCAGCCTAGATGACAGGAATTTTTAGTTGTACTACACGAAAACAAACATCTAACTCGGTTATCATTCATATGTACACGTCAATGCAAACAGACAAACAAAGCTGGCAGACCGATGTAGTAGAAAGACCAACCTTAAATGTTGGAGTGAGAAGACCATTCTCCAAAGTAAACGGTTCGGGCACCAATGTAACTGCTTTCACGAATTCAAACCCTCTCAACTGAGAGCCACCAAGAAAGTCAGAAAGAGAACCCAGTGGTTAAACTGAACCAATCAAACAATCAACAAACATACCCCAGCTTCTCTTCCCACAGCATCGAGCTCAGCAAGAACTGCAGCCTTTGCTCTTGGGTGATTACACAGCTGTCCCAAATCTTCATACTGCATTCATGTAAGTGAGAATATCAATGTAACTAAACCAGCTGTAGTTGCCTCACACACTTACAAACAAGAAAGTACACTCTTTGACATTCATGCAATTGAAACTAAGCCAATTATATGTCTCTTATTTTTTTGAGGTGGGGGTAGGAGGGATGAGTGAGGGAGGTTTTGCAATTGAGATTGACAGAGAACAAGCTGAAACCATATGGGAGTTCTTACCACACCCACACCTCAACTCCTAGCAGACCACTGACCCTAAACAATTACAATTTAATTCACTCAAAAAGAGAGGAGAGCAGACAGAAGGTAAAATACAGACACACAAATTGGTAAAGAACATAATCCATAATGGCAATGTGGATTGGGGAAGGTAAGAGATACGAGCGCTCTCAGAATACAACTTACAAGGTGTATGCTATGGACCTTGGGAAAACATATCAATAAGGAGAGAGAATTCACTAAACTTATGCCACCCTCACGTTATTGTAAGATCAAACCAACTAATATGTTATTGGATTAAGAGGAATAATTTCTCCTGTTCGCAGTGAAATGGAGCTGTATGCAGCCTCATGGTCATGCATCCCATATGTATTCCATGTAATTATTGACATCATGTTCTGCACTTGATAAATGCTGCCCTCCTTATTTATGGTCAGTAAACCAGAATAAGTCTCCTCATTAGATGAAACTTAACAAAGTGGGCTCATCAAGTGTTTTGTCCAAATCCAGATATGAATGCAGATATGAAACTTAACAAAGTGGGCTCATCAAGTGTTTTATTTAATTAACATCACGACAGTCAACAAGTAGAATCAGTCATAGCAGCACATTCTAAACTACCTTTATGCTTTCCCCTGCAGCCCAATCCTTCATGGCATCTGGATCCACCGAGATAACTGCTACCAAACTCGAATTAAAGCTATCACCTGGAAAAAGGTCCAAGTGTTAGTGCATGACAATAATTGACAATGTCCTTAACCAAAAATGCCTTCGGATCCTACCATATACAAAGCACTGCGCCACAAATTTACACTTCGCATATACATTCTCAATTTTTTCTGGTGCTATGTACTCTCCCTGTGCTAGTTTGAAGATATTCTTTTTCCTGTCAAATGAAGGAAACACTATCTCAGTAAAGATCTATAATATGGGACAAGAATAGCTTTAATATACTTCAGTCAAATGCTCCAAAATCATAGAAAGAAATTGTATGGTATCAATGCTGTGGCGACTCTATTTCTCTAGGCAAAATTAAACTCTACCAGTGTCAGCTTGTCATAGACAGTATAGATTTGAGCTTCTGCAGAAAGCTAAAGCTCTGGCAGGACAGACATAGAGGTATACCACACGAAAAAGGGTGCAGGAAGCACTTCATCTAATATACTTTTTTTTATATTCATTGTGACCAAAAAGAAAGATATTTTCTCTTGATGAAATGCAAAGTCGAACTTACGTTGTAGGTTACCTGAAAAGCACATGCAGCTAGAAATGTGCTCTTCTTAATCTTAGGCATTTAGCAACAGCTTCATAACATAGTTCTCTTCTAAGAGTGCTAAATACGAGTATGTTCTAAGGATCTAACACCTAGTATTGTATGGGATATGATCAAACTAGTGTCTTCAACCTGTTTTGTAAACATCAGTACAACTTGTCTTGAATGTCTTTAAATAGTCTTATGGATTGAGTATAAACTAAAATCAAAAGAGGAAGCATATGTATGGTAATTTTGCGGGCAATGGATGATTATCCACACCCAAAAGTTGCATAAAGACCATAGCAATAGAGAAGAAAAATCAGCAGAACAAGGATGTGGAGTGAGTCTTGCCAATGCTTTCCTCTGTTTTCCTTTAATAGATAGTCAAGTGTCAGTGTAATGGCTGGGTCCATTACTGACTGTGATAGCCTAAGCAGGATTACATGACTCTATTTAGTTACCCTTGTTAGCCCTCTTGTTAACTCTTACACTTTGTTGGGATAGGGAACTTCAGAAGGGATCTTCATTCAAATTTGCGACTTTAAAATTCCAAATATAAAAGAAAAGGATATGTAAATATCCTAAGATGTTAGAGCACCTACAATGGTGAGCAAAAAAGTGTTCTTAGAAGGTTTAAGAACAAAAAAAGGCTAAAAACAACAAAAATCACGCACAATGGTAAACAATTGTTGTTCTTAACTAAGAACAAAATGCTATAAGAACAAAAAACACCAAAATAGTTCATTTAGACCATCTACAATGGTGAACAAGTTTTTTTTTTCATAAGTTGTTTCTCACTCCTCCACATCTCCCTTTGCTCTTAGTAAGCACAAGCACAACAATTTTCCGCAATGGTGAGCATCAAAAGTTTGTTCTTATTTTTTCTCTCCTATTTTATATAAATATGTGTCAAAATATTGCAAAATGGGTCTGATTTTATAGAGGAGGAAAAAATATGACTATTAGTATTTTTTTTAATATATGTATTTTCAGAAAAGACATTTGAAATATATGTATTTTCATATAATTCATGGCCAATAAAACAGTGTCACTTGTCGCGCTTTGAAAGGCTTGCACTAGTCTGAGTCCCTTTTTTAGCATGTTCAACAACAAAAACTAATGTGGCATGCTGCTCTTGTTCTTATTTTGTGCGTCTGAACGAAAACTTTTGGTTTTTTTTGCTCTTATAGCATTGTGTTCTTAGCTAAGAACAACAATTGTTCACCATTGTGAGTGATTTTTGTTGTTCTTAGCCTTTTTTTATTCTGAAACTTTCTTAGAACACTTTTTTGTTCACCTTTGTAGGACGCACAAAAATTAGAACAAAAGCAACAGGCCCCACTAGTTGTTGGGGGTTAAAGAGGCAAAAAAGCAGGTTGAGAGTTCACGTGGGGTTGGGTGGGGACTGGACAAGTGGCAGCGTGGAGTTGGTGGGTTGTTGCCACCTTTTATAGCGCAACAAGTGGCTGGTGGGCTGTTGCAAGCCTTTCCAAGCACAACAAGTGGCATTGTTTTATTGGCCAACGGATTTTATGAAAATACATATATTTTTCACGACTTAATCTGAGAATACATATATTAAAAAAAAATTACACTAATGATCATATTTTATCCTCATCTATGAAATGAGACCCATTTTGCAACATTTTGACACATTAAAAAAACAAAGAGAGAAAAAATAAGAACAAACTTTTGATGATCACAATTGTGGAAAATTGTTGTGATTGTGCTTAGGAAGAACAAAGGGTGATGTGGAGGAGTGAGAAACAACTTAAGAACAAAAATTTTGTTCGCCATTGTACATGCTGTTAGAAAATAGAAAGGAATTCTTAATCCCCCCAAAAAATCCATTCTAAATGAGACCTATATAGGTGTCATTTCTAAATAATTTTTTCTGGTTCTTCGAAGTTCCCTTTTCAAAATACATTTCCCTACTTGAAGTTCCCATTCAAACCACTTATTTATTTTACTCTTACAACAAACCAATATGACTGTGAAGACCACAATTTTAAAACCAATACAGGTACACGTGCATCACAGTACTTAAGGGCTGTGTGCAAAGGACTTTCCAATTCAAAGTAAAAGATCATTGGCTTCCATATCAGCCCAAAAGAGCTTTCAGGAAGTTAAATCGGCTTCTGAAAAATTGCTCTGGTGTAGGAAGGCTCATACAAGCCTTATGGACAGCGGTTGATGCTTAAAAAAACTCGTAGATTAGGCAACACCATTTATTTACTTTACTCTTACAACAAACCAATATGGCTGTGAAGACTGCAATTTTCAACCCAATAGAGGTACACTTGCATCACAGTACTTAAGGGCTCTGAACAATACTGTCTGCAAAGGACTTCCTAATTCAAAGTGAAAGATCATTTGCTTCCATATCAGCCAATAATAAGGGACTACTACGTTTATAATTGTCAATTGCCAGTTATGAGTTGTAAAATGAGTGCAAGTCACCTGTCTATTATCTTAAGGCGGCCTCCAGGTAACCACAGGCCTATATCTCCGGTGTGAAGCCAACCATCATCATCAATTACTTCTCTCCTGAAATAATCAATTAAATTCAGGTAATTCGAGTATTACTACATCAGAAGGTGCACATAATAAATAGCAAATTAAAAAAAAAAAATCAGTACGTCTGGACTTCATCTTTAAAGTAGCCTCTGAACACGATGGGCCCTCTGACACATATTTCACCACGAGGGTGTGGCTGATCCTCAGAGGTGTAATTCATTTCAGGAACATCCACAAGTTTCACCTCTGAAATTGAGAAAAACACAGGTAAAAGTCACTTTTTCTCTTATAAAACGTTAAATTATATACATATGATAAGTGAAATCACATGCATTGCTAGGTATCTGGGTTATTACACAGACTCACCACAAGCAGGATTAGGCGAACCAACATGACCAGACAAGATGTCTCCCTCTTCCATTGAACTTATGACACAGGAACTCTCAGTCATTCCATATCCTTCAATCACTTGGCAGCCAAAGCACCTACAGGTGACAGATAGATAGGTAAACACCACAATTAGGAAACTTGGACTATAGTGACTAGTGAGTGGTTCACAAGGCACATCTTTTTCTTACAAATAAAAGATTTTGCATGATTAGCTAATCACAAAATCATGATCAACTTACACTCTCAGGAAGTCCATGACATCAGGTGATAAAGGCGAAGCACCTGAACTCATAAAGCGAACTCTACCACCAAGCTTTGCCTTAATTTTATTGAATACCAACTTGTCCCAAATGGGCGATGGGTTCCTACCTGAGAACAGAGTATCTGATTAAGTACCACATCTAGCAATTCTCAAGTTAAATTAGCCATATACTATCCAAAGTACAGCTATATATGGGCCAAACCAAATACAGCAAGGACCATAGGGAGTAGAAAAGAGAAGAAAAAAAATCGAAATGCATTTATTCCAAGCAAATAGAAGCTCTTCTGCTGAAAATTAGGCAAGCAAATCTCTATAATTGGGCAGCAAAAACAGATGTAGTCGTCAGGATCCAAAAAATGCCATCTCATGCTACATATTCGTATAGCTGAACCCTTTTCAAGAGGAACAATAAAAGGAAGAATTTCATTACCATTTGTTATGGCTTGCTTTTTTGAATTATAGGCAGCATTGAACAGCCTTTCTTTAAGAACCCCAGAGGTCTTCACAGCATTAATAATCCTGAAACAGATAAACTATATCAGGAGACCAAGGTAAATCAAGCCCAAGGTTAAGATTCTGAATTGCAGTTGAAGTTTGGTCCTACCCTGCATATATTCTGTTGTACAGCCGAGGAACACTACAAAAGACAGTTGGGCGTAACGCCAACAAATCATCCATCAACTTCAAGTTGTCCTGTGGTGCAACAGTAAGCATGATGACACTGCATACCTTAGATTGACTTCTAACCAAGATCAGAATCCTCTTTTACATGTCAGGGTTTAAAGGGGGTGAAAGATATCATGAACGGCCCTTTATTTAAGCCAATCTCTACAAATTAAGCAACAAGCAGAAAAACTAAGCAAGAAAAGGTTGTTCCAAGGCTTTTGGGTTAAGCAAACTATACAATGCTGGTCAGATAACACATAATCATCAAACTTGAGGGAGGAAGGAGTTAATGCAATGATCAAGATACAAACACAAGCTAAGCCACATAAACAACGCTCCGTGAAGTTTCCTAGTTAATTCAGATAACAGATTTTGGACTTCCTACTCACACAACAGTTAAATATTCAATAATGAACAGAGTTTGCCTACTTAGGGAATCCAAAAGGCTAAGTAAGACGCTACTGGTGTTGCTTTTTTCTCACTTCTTACAATTGATATACAGATAACTAGTCACCAGGATCAGATTAGAAAAGATCTACACAGTCAAACAACCCTTTCTCGGAATGATTACTACTGCACTACATAAGCCATACAGTCTTTAATAATAGCATGCTTTAATCACAGGTTAAATTTCCTACCCCTTGGTAAAAACCAACAGCAACACCATAGTAAGCTGATAGGACCTGGTTTGCTCGCTCGTATATGTGTGCCAATGGAAGATATGATATGTAACTGCACATATAGCATGTTAAGTGATTATTTATCAATGCAATAAAAGAACAGAGAAGATCTGGACTTGTAGCAAATAATTCAGAATGCTCGTATTCACTTACACATCAGTGGGGTGGAATCTGACAGGCATACTCATACCAGCAACACTTGCAATTAGATTTCCATGTGTTAACACAGCTCCCTGCAAGATTTAGCCCATATGTTAGCTATCAATAAAACAACAATTGCATTACGTTGGAAGGGGACAAAATCTGTACCTTTGGTGTCCCAGTAGTGCCACTAGTATAACATATTGTTGCTATATCATCAGGAGAGGGCGCACAAAAGGGCTGAAGACGTGCTTGGCCCTGGAAGGGTAGATTAAATGATTAACACAGACATTACACGAGATCGTCAAACATTATATGCATGTCCGCTGTACTGAGTAGATGATTAAAAAAAAATCAGTACAGTTTTTGATAAAACTTATTAGGTGATATGAGTTTGAAAAATCAGGAAAACCAATTAATACAAGGAAGCAGTATGGATACCAATATAACATGGATGACAAGGTCTAGAAAGGCCCACAAGCACACAGAGTTACTGCTAAGCTGGTTAATTTAAAAGTCACAACAATATAAAACCTACAGGTTGATTTATTGAAGTTATACTTAACCTCACTAGGTGTGGTTGTAGACAATTTACAGTGACCATTATAAGAATAAACTGAACACAGAGTTCATGGTTATGTCTAAGGAAAATTAAGGTAAGCAAATATTTCAACCAAATTTCGAAGGATGAATTTTCATGCAATTCCTCAGCTGCAGATACTGCACAGAAACACCTATGAGCCAGCTCAACAACACAGAGATTAACACATGACTCGTAATTTTCAATTAAGTACCGCCAAGCAACGTATTGCTGCTGGATTTCTCGAGATTAGGGCCCCACTTACATGTGTCGGGATCTAACTCATGAGTTCCCAGCAACAGAGAGAAGCCAATTAAAACCTCATACTGACCATGTATCACAGGCATCAGCTTTTCAGTGAATATGTGACATTGACTAGCCACTACAAAGCACATAAACTAGCTAAAGCTTCCTGCACAGGTTCTACAATTTTCAACCGGGGGAATCCAAGTGGTCAACCCTACATGGAGGCAAAGACCTAGCTGCTTGATTAAAGTTCAAGAAGAATCAACTCTTTTGTTATTAGCTTCAATATGGAAAGCCCCCTTAAAGAAAGAGTAAGATTTCCAGCTAGTTCAAACACAGATCAGAAACTAAACAGCTAAACGGGAAGTTAAGCCCTCAATACACAACAAGCTCCCTCTGTTCCATTCGTTACATGGCTATTGAAAAGCCAGTTGAAAAAAGGTCCAATGTGCAGACATGATTTCAGAAATCTCGCGTATTCCCCACAATCCATATTTAAAAGTGCCCATTATCTAATATGTAATGACTGGGAAAGGATAGTGATGTTACCTGACTCAACAGCTTTGAATAAGATAAAAGCTTAACCCCTGATGCCTGAGGCAGTGAGGGCAAGTGCTCATCTACACCTCCCACAACCTGTGAAGAATGCAGGTAAGACACATATTTCACCAGAAACCAGTATGACTCTACTTTCAGTACCAAATTATCATTTCTATAAGTTCTGTGAGAACCTACCACTATAATGCGAACAGATGGAATCTCGGACAGAAAGCTCAACAACTGCATTTTCCACAAGCAGAACATAAATTAATTGCAGCGATGGAGCACTGACATAGAAGCACTATGCATTTGAAATATAAGCAGCTCATGAAATAACATACTAATTTCTTTGCAATTCTTCCGCGATTTGTTTAAAGTTAGTAATTCTCTAGCCAAAAAGCAATATCCATGTAACATCAAAGACACTTTAATGACCAGAGGCTGGCTAATTTATAATCCAAGTCACCGTTTGGAGAAAAGTGTCTAAAATGTGAGGAAGATTGCTATTATTACTTCTAATTTCTGCAAAAAACTTACTTCCTCAGGGTGGGAGAAAGGGCTCTTTATAACTTCTCATTTTCGAAAAGGGGGAGAAAGAGAACTTCAAGACTAGTTAATGCAGCATGTATATATGAGAAAGTCTAGATAAGAGATATAAAATTGTAGGGAGAAACCTCTGTATTATGATATTTTTATGAAAAAACTTAAGTAAATGTTAGAGAGTATTTATCGACAAAGAAAGGTCTCCAAGTCCAGTTTGGCTTTTACATGTATTGTGTTCTAATTAATCTATGAAACTAGCTTCTCTAGATAAGGATGTTTTGTTTTTATGCAAGAGAAACTGCACCGTAATTCCCTCAAATCCATCCCTCTTCGTCCCAACTTCCCTTCCTACCTTTGAACTTGATTACATCCTAAAGTTGGTCAACAACAACCAGGGCAACAGAGCAAACTCACAGCATTCAGTGTTGCTGGGACACAAAAGATGGCTTGTACATCAGCATGATTTACAATGTATTTAACAGCATCAGGGCCTGAATATGGTTAACAAACAGATATTAGAATGCATGTAATTGTGACAAGAAAATGAGAAACAATTTAGAGGTATAAAATATAAGTAGATAAATACCAAGTGTGTCATACAAGGGAACTGAGATGAATGAATAAGCCGAGCAGGCATGATCCAGAACTATCCATTCTGGTCTGTTGATAAAATATAGCCCAACGCTCATTCCCTGATAGAAACAAGTAGAATCGTATTATAGGCTGGGGTCAGTTTGGAAAAACAGATTTGGTGTCAGAGCCAGACACAGCAAATCTTTGAAGAGCGACACTGACGATCTTTCGCCAGTGGATTAAGCACAAAACAATTATGGTACAGGAACAACGAGAGTTAGAAAATCTGCAGCGCCTATTGGCATTAAGCCTTCTACCAATCTGGCATCATTTCTGTATACAGCCTTTACGCCTTAAGTAATTACAAAGGGGAAAAAAGGGGGGCAGACTCACTTTTGATAGCCCAAAATTTTGAAGAGCAGATCCTATCGCTGAACGAGCAGAGCTTACTTCTCCATATGTCATCCATTTGTACCTTCAGGGTTCAACAGAATAATATGAACAAAGATGCAAGATTGACATCAATTGGTAAAATGCAGCGCATATTAGTACTAATCTGTCAACATACTCTCCAACTGTTCCATCAACCCGCACTCTTGTACCCAAGTATTTGTAGTCTGGGAAACTTTTACATGCATGTCTGCAAAAATATTTCATTATTTTAAAGTGTTAAATCCACAAGAGATGTGAAATCATATCCAGCATGCCGCAAAATAAAACAAGAAAGAATCTCACACAAAGTTATCATGCAATGTCGCAATCTCAGGATGATTTGGAAATCTATCTACAAGCTTCAGTGGGGACCGAACAGACCTGCCTCAAATGTATGTAAAATACACATGTCATGAATATTAAAGAAGGGTAAGGGATCTGCAATGAGGAAAAGAGACAACCGTAAAAAGATCAAAAAAGTCAGCACAGTGTACACGCAATACCATAGATAGGAGAAATCAGCATAAGATACCCTACCTGTAGACATTCCACTTGCCTGTGTGTAATTTTTCAGGAAGGACTACGCTGTAACCTTGACCTACAACAGTACAAGTATAATTTTAGATTGGAACTTTCCAGAGTAAAGGATTTAAACAAAATACATGTTATTAGTTGATTTCCTAGCTGAATTGAGAAGCGAACAAGCCAAATGCTTTTAATCAATCAAGATAGAAGCATGTTTACCAGTTTTAACAATTCTTCTTGATAAGAAAAAAGATACCAATTAAATCATTTGCAGGTAACCTTCAATTTGAGCAGAGTATTATAGACTGAAGATCAGATCTAGTCATTCTTTTTGGTCCCTCCACCCCACCACAAGTTCCTCAAAAATTAAACTCTCACATCAGCAGTCTACATTTCTTTTCGCAAAACCTGGAGGACCTGATTTTGTTAGTTCTATAATTTTAACAGCCCCCGCCATTGTGTAGCTACAGGTTAATCAGCTACCTACAAGACAAGATTCAGTAAGGCTGTGTACTCTTAATGTAAATACTCCAACCAATGTGCAAAAGTACCTTAGGTTTATATAACCTTTCCCATACTCGAGCCAACTCACCTAACAGGAAATCCATGCACCTTCATATTTTTACCCATTAGTACATACAAACTTGTGAATAACCCTTCAGTTTCAGAGAACTCCATGAGTTTTCTATATTTGCCAGCATAAGTTATCAAAAGACAGGCTTCAGCCACTTCCTAAACAAAGACAGTCTAGGCAATGTCGCATTCCAAGATTCTTCAAACAGCAGAGTCTACAAACTAAAATATGAGAACAGCCTTAACTGCTATGGTTTTAAATCAAACACTTTCAATTCCAGAAATCTACTACCAATTAACAGCTATTATCATTAACCACAAACATAACCCTCACAAACCACAGTTCATAATGCTTCATACCTCTGTCGATTGATGGACACTCACACTACAAGAAACCACCTACTCATTTATTCCCTATCCACAGATGATTCTTCAACTTCTAGATGCTACTAACTTCAAAAGAAAAAGGCTTTCAACCAGAAAATCCATAAAAAAGGAGAATATCACATACACATCTCAAGGAGGTGAACATAACAGCTCCCCCAATAAGATATTTCCCATCAACACTGTCTTTTTCATATTTACCAAAGCAATTAAAATGTGCATTTCCAATCAACTTTTCATCTTAATTCCATTACCATCTTTTAGTAACTCCAGCACCTTTAACTTATAACAACAATTATCCTTAACCATTATTAAGGAATCTGAATAAAGTGCGTAAAGCTACACTTAACAAAAAAAACCATCACAAACACATGGAGTAAATATTAAACAAAAAAGCACATCCCCATCAACCAAAAGTCACATTAAAATTACAGAAAAAACAGTAACCCCAACAAACTACCAACAGAATCACCCAAAATCTACAATACCCCATTTTAGACAAACAAACATATTACAATCCAATACTTCCATTCTCTAACTTACTAATAGTATAAAAATAACTTGGCACATGGGTTTAAAACCTGGACCTTGAAAATCAAAACACACCCTTTATAACATAAAACCACCTCAAATAAAGAGGGACCCAGATCATTACACTCCATTCACAGTACACTTCATAACAACCATCACTCAAAACTCTGCAACACATAAATGCACCCACCATTAAAACCAACTAAACTTACACATTCCACATAAATCTCCACACACATAAACAAATAAAGTACCAACCTTTACACAACCAACTAAACCAAAAACAACATACATGAAATCAAAGCTGAAAAGATTATACCTTGGAGGAATTCTCCAGCAGTTTGGCTTGGCAAAATGATTGAAGAGTGATCCTCATCATCATTGCTGTTCTTGGTAGGTAAAAGATGGGATTGTATAGCTTTTAAGCGCCTTTGTGCAGCTGAAGACTCCATTGATGAATCAATCTTGTTCTTCTGTGAATTTTATGAAGATGGTAGGTGAAAGATTCAATCTTTTGTATGTTTTTCTTGGTTTGAGTGTATATTTTTTAGATCAGTGGAAATAATATTATGAAATGAATGAAACGTGGATAACGGTGCACGTAAATCAAAGTAGATGATGATGATGATAATAATGCAAATTTATCACGTCGTAAATTCTAACATAGTCTCGCGACTACCTACTTACGTGTATTTATTTATGCGCGTTATTTACAATGGATAAGGATATAATATAAAGAGTATGAGAATTATTGTTTTGTTGTTATTATTTATTTGTATTTGTTGGGTCAAAAAGAGTTGCTTGAGTTGAAATTTATTACTTTTGGTTCACATTTTGAATGGCAATGGTGAGATAATTGACTTGTGAATTGAATTTTTGGATTGGAACATTGGAAATTAATAGTTGAGGGAAGTTATAGTGTGTGATTGAAATTTTACATTAAAGAAGTACATAAGTAGCGAAACGTCAACCTAATTTCGGTGGCCGACACTTCTAAAACCATTTGATATGTCTTATGATTATTAAGCGTTTGTTAAACATCTTTGTCTTCACAATTATAGATGAGATGATGCTACCTAATTATTTGGTTAATTATGGTTTCGACCAAAACTCTTTACCGTAAAGAGTGATTATGGTAGTGATGATGATATATGAAATAGGCATATTCTCGAATAACCGCATAATATATTGGTGAATTCGTAGCATATATTTTTTAAATTATATATTGTGGAAAACAACTTGAAACATTGGTTTCTCGTGAAGTAACTAATACTGAATGAATATTCGTGAATAATATGGAAAGATAAAGTTGTATCTTTTTTATGATTTGCTTATGTTATTATTCTTTGTATAATTGGCCAAGCACGTTTTCTATATTGAGTGTAATTAAAATGGTTACAAAATTGATTATTGCATTGCTATAGTTGGCTATCCGAATTGAAAGGATATGGTGATCATCCTTGTGCGAGAAGCAGTTCAAACCAAGGTGGTGGTTTTAAAGGTCATGGTTTGATGGCTCATTGTCCCACATGTGTAGTTTCAAGCGCAAGTCAAGAGGGTTCCATGACAACAAGACAATCCACCTTTAATGGTTTGATGAATAGTGATTGTCGATTGGTTCAAGCTCGGTAATTTGACTATGGTATTAAGATGTGCCTTGGATTGTTGAAAATGGTACATTCAACACATGACTATAAACATAAAGTGTTCAAAGTGTCCATCTATTATTATACGGATTAGTGATAATGTCTAACGGAAAAATGACTCCATATTATGAAGAAGGCCTTTTCATTGGCGTCAACTTATCTTTACAACATGTTTTGTTTGTGCCTAACTTAAATTGCAATTTGATTATTTTATCACAACAAAAGACATATAAAAATCTTATTGTTTCTATTAGCGTTGACGTTTGTGTTATACACGATCACACTAGGATGTTGGTTGGAGCGGATAAACAGTAAGAGACTTTACTTTTAGCAAGAGTCTTTTTATCTCAATAACACAAGACTACTGCAACGACAATGAGTTTTAGGCATCCGTCAGTAAAAAAAAATTGTGTATGCTACCTCAAATTAGCAATAATGATCCTTGTAAGGAATCAATTGGCTCCTTCGCAAAATCAACTCCCAACACCACCCCTAATTGTCAAAATAAAAATCCAACCCAAATTTCCACTACCTCAATTTCCCTTTCCTCCACCTCATTGCTTCTCCATCTCCACCCTACCTTAGATAGGTTTCCCTTTCACCCCCACCCCAATGCTTCTCAAATTCCACTCCATCCCTACAAATTTTCATAAAGTGATTCCTTATTATATTTCTCGTAAGTAAAATTATATAATGAAAAAAGAATAAACTAAACAATATTGAAGTTATTCAGATAAAAAAACCTAAGCGCAAAACAAATCTATTGTCATTTTACTCAAATTCTTTTTTTTCCCTAACATAGAGCTTCTTAATTTTTTTTTTGCGGACGTAAAGCTTCTTTACGTAACAAATGGTAGAAACCACTCAACTAGCATGTCATAAGCAACTTAGAGATAGTCTTAAATAAACTTTTTATTAATATTCACAATTTTTTTTTGTGCGGTCCTGATTATCTCAAAAGTTTGAATTAGATTGTTTAAAAAGGTGTCACTCAAATTTACAAAGTGATCATCTTTATGTAAATGCTGAAAAAATAACTACTTCAATTAATTTGTGATGAAGTTAATTTTTAAATAAAAAACAACCTTATTAAGTTATTTGTATTGACAGAAAAACACCATAAAACAGAAAGAAAAACAAAAAAAAAAAACAAGATAGAAATCCAATGGCGCCAATGGAAAAAACCCACCAAAAATGGAGAAAAAGACAAGACATAATAAAGAGTGAAAGTGGTGTCAGTTTGTGTTGGATGGACCACACTTCCACTTTCAGTTAAATCTCACTACTTCACTTCTAACTCATCACTTATGACTTCTGAACTAATGATCATCATTACTATATAATTAAACAGTCAACATCACACTTAAACTCTATCATTGAAATTAAAGATTTCTGCTTATTTATTTAACTGCTGCATTAAAAAAAATTAGCCATTTATAATTTTTTTTGTGCTTGAATTGAGGAGCAATATTAAGAATGGCAGAAATGGGGGAAAGGGTGTTGGATACAGGGTGGTTAGCAGCAAGATCCACTGAGGTTGACTTTAATGGGGTCCAGCTCACTACTACTCACCCTCCAAAGGGTCCTTCTAATCCTTGGATGGATGCCCATGTTCCTGGAACGTATGTAATCATGCATTTTCTTGTGTCATTTTACATATGTTTGTGATTGTAATTTGTTGTTTAAGCATTGTATGATATGGTATGGTATGGGATTGTGCTTTTTTTGTTGTTACAATGTATATTGAAGGGGTTGAAATGTTGAATGTTGGTTTTGTGTGGTTAATTCAGTTGTTTTGGTGTGTTAATGCTTGTTGGACTAGTTGGGTTAAGGTGTTACTTTGACTATTGTTGAATTAATCAAAGAAAGATTCGAATGTGCTTAATTGGTAAGGGTGAAATTATAGAATGTGTGCTTTGAGTTTGGCAATTTATTTATGTTTGTGATGATTAATTCGCCGTTTAAGCATTATATGATATGATATGATATGGGATTGTGTTTATTGTTTTTGTTTTTAAATTGCAAATTGAAGGGGTGGAATGTTGGTTTTTTTTTTCCTGGTTAAGTCAGTTGTTGGACTAGTTGGGTTTGTGGTCTTACTTTGACTATTGTTAGATGAATTGAAGGAAGATTAGAATGTGGTTGAGTTGTTGTAATTTGATTGAGTGATTGATAAGGGTGAAATAATAGAATGTGTGTGGTTTTGTGTTTTCTGATGTGATAAGGGTAGTTTCCATTTTGTGCTGGTTTTTAAAGTACCAGCATTTTGGAAGGGTCATTGACTGGCATCTGTGGAGAAGTTTCTTGCTTTATTTGTGGGTGACCTTGAATTGGCTTTATTTTAGCATAAGACTGTGTACATCTGAACCTCTTCAACCCTCTATAACGGCTTTAAGGAGTGATTAAGGTGTGTCAAGCAATGATGGCTGTTTAACATTTTGTTATTTGCCAGTGAACCTGTGGAAAATCATGTGGATACACATACTTTGGGTTTACATAGGAAAAATTAATTTGTGGGTTTAGTGCATTTTCTTGCTGGGTTTTCGTGTCTAGTTGGGTTTGTATTGCTTGGTTTGATTTCACCATAGATATACAGAAGCTGCAAAGCAGCTAGTAGAACCTACTGATTTATGCTAAAACTGGGTTTGCAAAGGTTAAGAATACAACTTTACCCCGGAAATGTAGCTTGGTCATGGACGCTTCATACTTCTTGTAGTTCAAGTTATCAGTTCACATGATAGAAAGCTATTTATCGGCTCCTTAGGGTGACTTAAACATCAGCTATGTGTTGGCATATAAATTTTTGTTTAGCCACTAAGATGAGCACTTCGGTAGTTCTCACTTCTTATTAATTATTCTCCCAATCAGAATCAGTCATCCATCACTCTTTTATCAGAATGCTCAGGCTAGTCAGAGAAGATGTTGCTGCCAACGGCATTGTTTTTTTGTCTATTGCTAATCAGGGAATTTGTATTTGTCTGTGACAGGGTATTGGCAACCCTTGTAAAAAACAAGCTCGTACCTGATCCTTTTTATGGTTTGGAAAATCAAGCTATTTTTGACATTGCTGATTCCGGGAGGGAGCACTATACCTTCTGGTTTTTCACCGAATTTCAGTGTAAGCTGGTTAGTGACCAATGACTTGATGGTGACTTTTTCAGAGTGAATTTGCTTTAGGTGTACATTCATTGGTGGTAGATAATGGAAACTGAGCCTTCATGCTAAACAACCCCTTTCCACCAAACAGGGAAAAAAGGAACAAGATAAAAAAGATAGAAAAGACAAAAGTTTCTCATTTCATATGTTTGTGTAAAGATGAACAACTTAATCTCCTCTCCCTCTCTGTACTTAATTACTAACTTCGTGCCTGCCAACTTTTATAGGCTGTGAACCAGCATGTGGATTTGAACTTTCGTGCCATAAATTACTATGCGGAGGTATACTTGAATGGGCACAAAAAAACTCTTCCGAAGGGAATGTTCCGTAGGCATTCACTCGATGTAACCGATATACTGTCTCCTGACAGTCAGAATCTTCTAGCTGTTCTAGTTCACCCTCCTGATCATCCTGGAAAAATTCCACCTGAGGGTGGCCAAGGTGGTGATCATGAGGTATGCCACATTTTAAGTTCAGCAGTCTGTTCTTCCCTCTGTACATTGAATTTACAAATGCTTACCTATCAAAATCAGATGTTCCCTTTAACAGTCTGCTGTTGACATAAAAGTCGTGGCACATGTTTGCTATGTTGTTGTTGTTCTTTTTTTTTTTTTTTTACGTACCACATCCTCAAAATAATTGTAGTACATGTTAGTAGATATATCTCTTTCAACATCGTCCTGGGATATCTTCAACTGTTCGATATTTAAAGATCCCCAATCAAATAGTTCTCCCTTCTGCTCCTAGTTGAGATAGAGCACTCTGTGTATAACTTTATGTTTGTTATCATTATTGGATAAAAATGGGAGGAAGTAGTTTTTTGGAGTGTCTTACATCATCACATGATAAATGTATGTTGCAAAAAAGCTTAATAGTTATGATCGATACTAGGTAAGTCAACTAGTTCAGGGAGCCAAGAGTGTCTGTCCAAGATCAGTAAGTGGTGTCGGTGGTAGACAACTGCTCAATATCTCCCATTGGTTCACGTGCGCTCTGACTAAGATAAGAATATTAGTATTTCAAGTGAAGTTAATTGGTTTTAATATATTGTCGCTCTTGAGTTGCACTGTGGCTATTTGTGAATTGTGAACAGTCAGTTTGTACATTTGCACTGATTCCGAATCTGAATAGACTGAACACATTTATAATATTTGTGAATTGTTGATACTTCACACTTTTACTGCGCTGTATACTACAAAGATATATTACTGTTTTTTTTGTTTTTGTTCTTGTCTGTGGATGAAGTCATGAAGTACTATTTTATGCTTGCATATGGTATGCCTTTAATCTTTATTCCTTTTTACTTTACTATCCTTTCTTCTGCATGTTAGATTGGGAAAGATGTTGCTGCTCAGTATGTGGAGGGCTGGGATTGGATGACACCTATCAGGTTAACCTCACTATAACTGTATGAATTAACCATCTTGGCTTCCCTTCCCTTCCTCGTTTTGTCCACTTCCTTTTGTGTTCTTTCTTCTCGGGGCGGTGGAGTTGGGGAAACAGCGGCCAGTTATTAGGTGATAATTTTTTTGCATCAGCTGTTGGCTTTAAATTAGGTGAACTTGACGCTCTAGTATCTATTCAACTACATGAGGTCCCTGCTATAGTAAATGGCATGGTGTTATTGTAAGTCCCAGCGAGCCGCATGGTGTTAGGTTCGTATGGTGAAAAAGTCTCCCTGCTAGGCTATTAAAGATATCAAAATTATGGTAGTGCATGAGAATAAGTTTCTAACTTAATCAGTGATTTTAAAGTACAAGAGGATAAAATTTGTGGTGTCATGAGAATTATTATTATTTTTACATCGTAGTTGAAGTAAATTTTTTTAAGGGAGGAGTACACTAATTTATATAAGCTGTTGTATGTGACACTATTGACTTGCATTATCTCATGTATTAAATTATTATGGTAGACCAGGAAAGGTTGTAAAACACGCAAAGTTTACTTTTACACTACTAAAATCTTTTCTCTGTGAATGAACAACAGGGACAGAAACACTGGTATTTGGGATGAGGTCTCACTGTCTGTTACTGGGGTCAGTATCACTGCCTAATCTGCATAACTTATTTTTGCATGTTTGTTTCTTTGTAGAATGCTGTAACTCTCTGATGGCTAATTTTGTTTCAATCACAAAGATCTAAGTTGTGTTTGACTTGCTGTATACTCTATTGCTGATTCATTTTCTGCTTACATCTATATCTCAATTATCAGCTTTGTTCCCTGTACAAATTAAATATCAGTTCGACAAAATCCTTCTCAAGTTGGTAGGAATTGGAAGGCAATCTCCCTCCTTTGTATTCCAATTACCACCTCCTGTATGGGATTCTCTCTCCTCTTCTCTTTTCCTCCCCTTCCCTGGCTATCAAAACGGGGGAGTTCTCTCTTTCTTTCCCTCCCCTCTGAATTTGGTATCCTAACAAGTCTAGAAACATTTATTTCAAAACGGACACAACAGACAAATTTTCTGAAATAATTATGCTAGGCTAACCTGTATAAAGTATTAAAGTTACTTAAGTGTTTTTCCCACGGCTGCTTAAATAATGATTAAAACAGATAATTGAGTGTGCACGATATTTCTTTTACTAGGTTCTATGCACCGAAGTATCTAATGATTATACTGATTTTAGGAATTTACTTGCATTCTAATGATATACTCGAATGTTTTGTTTTGACAACTACTATCAGATGTATGATGTAGATGTATGACTATGTGGTGCAGCCTGTGCGTATAAAAGATCCCCACTTGGTCTCCTCATTCTTTGACGACTATAAGAGGGTATATCTGTACGCTACTACTGAACTGGAAAACCGAAGTGGCTGGGTTGCTGAGTGCTCTTTGAACATTGAAGTGAGTACTGAGCTTGAGGGTGATATCTGTCTTGTAGAGCATCTTCAGACTCAGCATCTGTCTATCCCTCCAGGAGCACTTGTTCAATACTCATTTCCTAAGGTTTGTATCTATCTCTCTTTTGGTTTTCGAGATAGTCTTCTCTATGGTGTATTGGTGTACATGACCTTCCTACTCCCCTAAATTTATTTTGTATATTTTAACTTTTAATTGCTGGTCTTTGTTTCAATATGGGGAAGGCTGCATACATATCTTTCAGCACCTGCCTTTGCCCGATTCTTGCTGGTCTGTTGCTATTGTCGTTAGAAGATATGCCTCTCTTTTGAGTCACAATACATTATCCATTAGAAAAACCTTCTCTAATGGTCGTGACTGGTATACGCTGCATACATCTTTGCAGTCATCTCCAATTCTGCAGTAGTTGTTTCTTGTTGCATAATGCATGTCCTATAACATGGCTGTGTACGCTCATGATATTTCATCTCCCCTACATCAGTAGCAAGATATTGCTTGCCTGAAGATATCAGAGTTTGTATACCAAATCTACAGTATTAAGCTCCACTAATTTTGAAATGCAGCTTTATCTGTATAAGCCAAATCTCTGGTGGCCAAATGGTATGGGCAAGCAATCCCTTTATAATGTCAGTATTACAGTTGATGTCAATGGATTTGGGGAGTCTGATATGTGGAGTCACCCGTTTGGGTTTCGCGAAATTGAGAGCTATATTGATAATGCTACTGGTGGGAGGTAGGAACACGAGTAAACAATATAATTCTTATCAATTTAGTAATGCAAGTAACCTTACATTGTTTTCATATACAGGTTGTTTAAGGTCAATGGACAAGCTGTTTTCATCCGTGGTGGTAACTGGATTTTGTCTGATGGTTTATTACGACTATCCAAAAAGCGATACCAAACAGATATTAAATTCCACGCGGATATGAATTTCAACATGCTGCGCTGTTGGGGTGGCGGGCTGGCAGAGAGACCAGAATTTTATTATTATTGTGATCTATATGGCTTGTTGGTAAGTTTTGCTGATTTTGCTATGGCCTCTTACTGCGTATAGTGATGATTGAATAATACCTTCATCTTTTGGATCATGTGCTCTCTATTGATTTACCCTTCTGTCTTTTGGGTCCTTATTTGACTAATTCTTCAATCAGAAAACAAGTACATGCTTTTGACAAACTAATTAAGGGTGCTCCAATCTCTCTAGTTTTCAATTTTCATTCTTGCCTCAGGCGCGCTTTCTTAAACACTGCTGTATTTCATAAAAGAAAAGGCATGACTGTCGCTGACATCTATAGAGATTGTTATCTACGTCTCAGTTAATTTTGTATGTCCAGTAAAAGAGCCACTTTCCTGAAATTGATACCCCTCCATTCCCCTGTATTTGGTGTAGTTTCTGTTTGGTCTATTTTGGGCACCTATCTGTTCTTTTTCCTTGTTTCCTAACTTCAACATTTCAGAAAAGTTTGTTTTCGGATAACTCAGAGTAGTCTGAAAAGAAGAAATTCATGACAAACAAAAAGAAAATGGTGTAAACATGAGTTACATTTGCAATCAATTTGATACTTCAAATAAGTGTATTTTCATCTACGTATCTAAGACATACACGGGGACATAGTTGATTGTGTTTTTTTCAGTTTTATTTCGAAGGAGGGGGGTAGGATATAGTTAAAGTGAGTATGATTGTATTTCTTAACATACCTCACCTAAATTGAGTAATGGAGAAAGAATGGATAACACGACTATCATAAAGGGTAGGTTGTTATCTTCAGTATCAAAACCCTCATATTTACTGTGTTAAATGTACTGGAAAAAGTTATCCTTGTTTCTGTACTTTAGATATTTGGATTTTTTGGAGAGCACTTTTGTGTAGAATTGTCCTCCTCAGTCCTCATACATATTCTTAGCAAATTTTGTTTCTTATGGTAGGCCATTAGGTACTGTGAAGGTGCACTCTTTTCATGTTCAGATTACTACTTAGGATGAAACTATTTGGTAACAGAAGTGCAGTTTATACAATTGTGTTCTGTTGTTATGCTATAACTTGCTTCCATAATTTTTCTGAAGGTGTGGCAGGAGTTCTGGATTACTGGGGATGTCGATGGACGTGGAGATCCTATATCAAATCCAAATGGTCCCTTGGACCACGATCTTTTCTTGCTCTGTGCAAGAGATACTGTCAAGCTTCTTCGAAATCATGCTAGTCTTGCTCTTTGGGTGGGTGGAAATGAACAAATCCCTCCTGATGACATTAATGCTGCTCTTAGGAATGATCTCAGACTCCATCCACATTTTGAGAATGGTGATGAGTGCACTTTGGCGGAAGGATTCTCGTTGACCAGTACTGATCCTAGTCAATATCTGGATGGTACTCGAGTTTATGTTCAAGGGTCAATGTGGGATGGGTTTGCTGATGGGCAGGGAAACTTCACTGATGGTCCCTATGAAATTCAGAACCCTGAGGACTTCTTCAAGGACGACTACTACAACTATGGATTTAATCCTGAGGTTGGCTCTGTCGGAATGCCAGTTGCAGCTACCATTAGGGCGACTATGCCACCAGAGGGGTGGCAGATTCCAATATTTAGAAAACTTGAAAATGGTTATGTAGAAGAGGTACCAAATCCTGTATGGGAATACCATAAATACATCCCTTACTCTAAACCGGGCAAGGTTCATGACCAGATTCTGCTGTATGGAACCCCAAAGGATCTAGATGATTTTTGCCTAAAGGTAAACCCGATCTGTCATTCTATGGTTAGGTACCTTTTCGCATATGTATATGTCTAGGTTTGACTTGTCGTGGTTATCTTCTCAGGCTCAACTTGTCAACTATGTTCAATATAGAGCTCTACTGGAGGGGTGGACTTCCCACATGTGGGTAAAATTTACAGGTGTCTTAATATGGAAAACTCAAAATCCATGGACCGGCCTGAGGGGTCAGTTTTACGATCACCTTCTTGACCAAACAGGTGGCTTCTATGGATGTCGTTCTGCCGCAGAACCTATTCATGTCCAGCTGAATCTTGCTACTTATTTTATAGAGGTATATCCAGTTGGAGCTTTCTACCTCTCCTTAATGTTTGGTATAACAACTGAACCAATATATCTTACAATCAGTGCCATCCACTTGAACTGACATAGTCACATAGATGCTGCGTAAAAGGTAGACTTTGCATGTACATTTGTTTTGTATGTAACAAAAGTCAACCATTTATGTCTCCAGGTTGTTAATACCTCATCAAACCAGCTATCAGATGTAGCTATAGAAGCCACAATATGGGATCTGGAAGGAAATTGCCCGTCCTATACTGTCCATGAGAAGCTATCTGTGCCTCCTAAAAAGACTGTACCTATCTCAGAGCTGAAGTATCCAAAATCTAAGAATGCGAAGCCAGTATACTTCCTCCTTCTCAAACTGTATCGTATGTCAGATTATGGTATTTTATCAAGGAACTTCTACTGGTTGCATCTACCTGGTGGTGATTACAAGCTGCTTGAACCTTATAGAACGAAGAAAGTACCTCTGAAGATATCATCAACAGCTATATTTAAAGGTTCCACATATGAAGTCCGTATGCATGTAGAAAACACCTCCAAGAAGCCAAATCCTCAAGTTAAGCTGCATCAGAACAATTTCATCCGTGGAGTTGGCAATGCTGAGAATGATGGCCCTTTGCTTCAGTCTGCACTTCATGAGGGCGAAAATATACCCCAACCTGGAATTCTTCAGAAGGTGTACAAGTGCTTTTCTCAGGGAAATAATCGCTTGAGGGTTGTTAAAACAAATGGAGCTGATATAGGAATTGCTTTTTTCTTGCATTTCTCAGTCCACATCTCCAAGGAGGATAACAAGGAAGGGGAAGACACCAGAATTTTACCTGTGCATTATTCTGACAACTATTTCTCTTTGGTACCAGGCGAGTCCATGTCAATAAATATAGCTTTTGAGGTTCCTTCTGGTGCAACTCCACAGATTATTCTTAACGGTTGGAATTACCATGAAGGAATTACTGTTTGGTGAAGTGAAAGGGTAAAACTTACTGCATCTTTATATTTTCATGCTTCAATGCTATGGAATCTAGTTTTTCTTCACTGAATTTTTGTGAATCGTCAAGGGTTATAGCTATAACTTGTTCTCCTTGTTCACTAACTTGTGGATCTCAGTCTCAATGGGAAGCAATGCATTCAATTCCCCGGTGGTGCATCTCCATGTTGAGCTGCTGAAATTTGTATGTGATTTAGCAATTTGTAAATACACTTCGTCAGTTATAGTGCATTCTCTATAGAATTGAGGCATTGAGCAAGGAAGAAGCATATACCGCCCAAAGCTCCAAATGAGATATATAACCATATTGTGAAGGACTCCCAACTTTTATCACCCAAAGTACAATTTCCTTTTTTAATGTGTGTTGGCAGTTCCCCTCATAAGTCATTAACAGCCAGTCCCATTGTTATCGGTCTTGTTGTAAACTTAAAACAAACATCTTATATCTAATCTAATCTAATAGTTA